>JAGDQP010013495.1:26708-47674 GCA_022664845.1 Lepisma saccharinum
AATGTACCCCAAAAAATATTTCGACTTGTTAACGAACCGACCTAATGTGTCTACCATGGTGAATTCAAGTGAGGGGTATGACAGAGACGCACCCCCCTCTCAGAAAAATGCTTTGCTTGAAAGCATTATTTCAATCATTTTTCTAAAATAAATTTGATTTTTTCTGAACCAACCTATTTTATCTACAAATATAATTTTGGGATAAAGTAATTATAATTTGTTCCTTCTGCGACCGATTTTAACATTGGCAAGATAGGAGATTGGACCACAGCTGCAAGATTTTTCGTAAATGGGGAGATACACTATTTAATGCTATTGTTATTACTGCCATCTACCGGTGTTATCATTAATTACCAGCATCCCTCGCTTCTTACCGCCATCTACCGACATTATTATCAATTATCTAATTATTACTGCCATCTATCGATATTGCTATCAACTAAATAATTATCGCCATCTATGGACAGTTCTATTAACTACCTCAATATTGCTATTAACTCTTGAATACTTTTTTTTACAGCTAAGCGCATTTTTACGAGAACGCAATTAGAAGTGTATTGCTATAGCTACAGCTTTGTATCAGGTGAATGTCTGAATGATACACATTCAACACGGATATACCTCCCTACTTTCTCCTTTTCTCTCTCTATTTATAATTGAAAGTGTAATGTACGGTAGCTTATTATTATAGCTAAGAAATTGTTACAGCACCGATAAACATTTTCTTTTAGTTTAAAATTTTGTGGAAGAATCGAAATAAAAAACTTGCTGTTTATTAGTTTTTGACTCAGTTCAGAAATTTTCTCATGTATTAGTATTTGCACTTTGTATATACGAAAAAAGCATCAGCTATTTGAAAAGCAAACGTTTCTTATTGCGTAACTAGTTAACGGAAGTAACTGACAATGTAGAATTCTCAGCGAAGCCTAAATTATTTTTCATGCTTTCAAATCTATTGAAATCAGAAAACAACCTTGCATTTTCTTTTCCTTTATTAAAGATAACATACACACGCAATAGACTAGCTATATTCGATTTAAAAAAATAAACTAATAATCTTAATTCCCCAAAACTGAAAAAAAATAGCAAAAAGAAGTGAGTTAAAAATGCTTTAGCTTTTAAGAGTATGAGAATAAGAATGTTGGATGATACTGTCACTGCAACACCTTTCGCTACTTTTCATCTTATTTCGGAAATACATTTAATAAGAAAAACTACTATTAAAATTGTTCTATAACTCTTTGATTCTTTATCACCAAAACTATTCAATCAGCCAAACTTTTTCCTCTTCTTCAGTAAAAGATGAATTTTGAAATTATTTTTCTTTTAGTATCCTATCTTATATGTACTATCCCTCCATTCTTCTGCTCTTACTAAAATGATACAAAGAAACTGAAAAAAATAAATAGCTTTTTCTGAGATCATTCATAAGCTTCCACAAAGAAGAACTAAATAGTGTAAAGTCTGACCAAGCCTTGCCCTTTGTTCCCCATAAAATTAGATAGCCCTGACATCCGTACGTGCTATACAGAAGAAAGTTGTACTCATAGCAGTTACTTCATGAAATGAATGCAGCTTTGATAGATTTCTCGGTTTGAAAGGGACATTTACGGTTTTGCAGAGGTTCCAGCAGGTATCAAGACTTAGATTTAGTAACAAAAGAAGCAGCTTGTTTACTGTACCAATTTTTTTATTGCTAATGTTCGTATTGACATTCTATGTCGGAGGTATCTTGGTTAAATCTAGCAAACCTAAAAATGACTCCTAAAATTGTGCTATCAATCTATAAAATCAACGTTTTAAATTAATTTAATTTTTAATTTAATCTGGACATAGTACTAAGTCTGTCTTGTATTCACGTATATTACGAACCAGTAGTCGTCACCAGGATGTAGCAATACTTGTCACCCAGGACGGCTACTGGACAGAGTAAATCACCATGAAATTATTATGACAAATTTGTCAGTGCATATTAAATTAAATTTAACAATTTATGGAGTAAAAATTTAAAGTGACAATTTTTCATGCATCGTCAGCCGTGACAATCATTGGTTCAAATTGAATTTGACCTATCCCACTAGCCGATACCTCCCATGTGGAGAAAGAGGCAGCAAAGCCAAGCAAATTTATAATCTGATACTTATTCCTAAAGCTCCAAATGCTTATTTGTTAATATCCACTTCCTTAACGCATTCCAGTAGCAAAACCACGACAATAACGGAAAACACAAAACTTATCACCCAAACACAAATAATCACTACTAAACCTAAGTGAATGTGTTAATAGTGCTAGTTACGTACCAGATTATGACTGTTGAATTGCTCCAGTTTTGTGCCCAAGTAAGAAAGAGTAATTAAAGAAGTAAAAACTAGTAGTCATTTTTTTTTAACTTGAAATAAGTAGCAACATTAGAGTATTGTTTAATTTAAGATCCCATTGTGAGGAAGATCAGTAGAGCGTGATTTTTTTTCTTTTTTAAATTTCGGGGTGGAGGTTATGATGTATTTACAAGTTAATTAATAATCCTACGGCATCCAAAGTTTAAACAATGAGAACACACAAAAGTTGGTTGGTAATTTCACACGCCATAATAAAGCGTTACGTCATAGTACTCCAAGCATTTTGCTCATCTTCTTAATTTTGTCTCAGAAAAACAACATAATTAGTTTACTTGAAGGTCAGGAGCAATATTCTGGCAGCAGACGCTTTGTTATTGTTGAGAAAAATAGGTCCAAACGTTCCAACAAACTCACAAATCTTAGATTTAGGTCCCTTGATAACAAAGCTATAGCTAAAGGGACCTTAAATCCCTCCCCGGATGTCCATCCATCCATCCGTGTCCAGAAATTGTCTCAGAAAGTAAAAGGTGTAGAGAGACGCTTGAGATTTCGCTGGAAAGGTCTTGACTAAACTAGCTTAGAGCTGTCTTGTTTGGTGAAATAGTCTAGTGTTGCCAACTGAATTTCTTAAAATATCAATTGTTCAAATTGTTTCCATTCAGTTAGACCTAGACGCGGCGAACCTGGACATCATGGACACAACATTATTGGATACAATGAAGATATCTACGTCCCCAAGTACCCGATTTTCAAGTGTTGCTAACCTGTTTTCTATAAACTTATTATTTTTAAAAGAATTGTTTCCCTTATTTTACACACAGCAGCACTAAACTTGGTATAAACATTATTTGGAACAATGCACTGTGGGTGTTTCCGTCCCAGGAACCCTGTTTTCAGTGTTCCCAACCCGTGCCCAAAAATATACTTCATGAACAACAAAGTGTAGAGACGTGCCTGAGGTATTGTTGGAGGTCTTCGCCAGACTAACCCATAGCCACTGGAACAGTCATTGGTGCCGTAGTTCAGTGCTACCAACTCATTAAAAATCAATTATTCGAACTACTTCCATTCAGTTATAACTAGCTGCGCGAAACTTTGGTATGAATATTATTCGACACAATAGAAAAGCTCTGTGAGTTTTCCCCTCCCTAAGCACTGCAGTTGTGAGTGTTGCTACTGTAACGAGCAAAGAGTTTTTGCTTGCTCCAATATGTTTGCTTTTTAAAATTATGTGCATGAACTGGCAGCGTTGGTGATCAGTAGCGCCATCGGGTACAGTCGTGAAAGAACTGAAACTACGATGCCATATTGCAAGTTGTTATGGGAGTTGAAGGTTGGCCAACGCCTCAATAATTCACACGCTAAAATGTTGATTGAATTGATTTATTGATTTGTGTAATCATATCTTACCGAAACGAGAACAATCACTAAATTTTTGTTTTCAAAATGGTGTTCAATGGTTGGATAAAATGTAAAATGATACAAATGGGTTCCGGAAAGAAACACGTGGAAGATGGTGAAGGTGAAAGAATTTTTCCACTATGTAAACAAGTTAGGGTTTTCAAAGATGGATTAAATAACTAAATAAGGAAATAAATTGATAAAATGAACAAGAATAATTCCAGGATAAACTAAAAATAGGAACTAGAATGTAAGTTAATACATTTCCTTAAATTTTCTTAAAGTAGTCGATTAAAGAAAGTTTATTCCATTTTTTTAGTAGTAAAACGAGTGTGCTTAATTCACTTGATTGAATTGATAACATCAATTTACATCATAATTAAAGCAGTTGTTAAAGAGAATTTAAATTAAATCCAATAAGAGTTCATGTTATGTGCTTATGAGACGTTCAGTTTGAAGGGATGGTTGAAGTAAGGTTAGTTTCGGATCGGTATGTCGTGTGTTACCTCTTTGAGTGTTCTTGTAACGGTGTGCGGTGTTAATTGAGTGAGTGGCCATTTCTGTTTCTAGAGGTGAGTGTTTTTGTCTACTTTTCATTTGTATGGTAAGTGCTGTTCAATTTGAATGGTAATCTTGTTATGGTCAGGTTAGATTTTGTGAAGGCCAGGATTTTTTTTTCAAAGGAGCGTTGGTTCGAAAGATTAGGTTTCTTTATGAAATTAGTGCATTGGGGTTGCATCTTGATAGGAAAGGTTCGTTTTTCATCTTATGGTCGGAAATTCTGCAGAGATTGTGTGCTACTGGGGTTCTGAAATTAGTGTTTTTTTGGTTTGGGTCGGGAAGTTCTGAATTGAAGTAATCTAAAAATATTGTTTGGTGTGAGCGAGACTGGTATGGACGTTTAAAATTGTATTTGGTTGTTGTAGATGTGTGTGTTGGGCGAGTGATAGCGAGTCGGATTTGGTTTGTCAAAGGTTTTCTCTTTTAAATCCACAATTTTTGAATTGAAGTGTGGTGAGTATTGAGTAGGAAGTGTGTTGCAATTTTGGGTTACTCAAGTTTCTTTTTAACGAAGAATTTGCGATGGCGAGTTGGCTCTGTGGTTTGGTGGTCGGAAACTGGAGCACGTTGAGTTTGATTGGTTCTGTATAGTGCTGAGTGATGTCCGGTTGTGAATGGGTTATTATCGGTTATTTTTGAAATTTTGAAATCGAGATCTTGCTTAGTCGACATAAGTTTCTCCCCCTCCTCCACAGTTAATGGATAACTCACTTTTCTTACATGAATTGAAAATATTTGATTAAAATGCTTATATAAGTGATTTGAAACACGAATTAGAGTGGATCTTGTAAATTTAATTTAAAATATCTGTACTGTTAAGATTAGTGTAAATAATAATTTGACTTGAAATAGTTTTTTCTTGAATTTAATAGAGTGTTATAAAAAAAACTAATTCTGCAGATTAATAAGATATCTAAAGGTTTTTTCAAGAGTAATTGCTTGATTGGGAATAATAATATTGGCTTTCGTGAGTGCTACAGATATAATTGAATCTACAGCTTGGATCTTTCCACTTGTTGATTTTCTACCCCCTCCCCCAACCTTAAAAAAACTAATATTATTTTTTTCGGGATTGAATAACCAGGTAGTGAAGGCTGGCTAGTGAGGAAAAATAAAATAAAATAAATTGTAAAAGTCATCCTCGTTTCGATAGCAGAGTTGTTTTGATTTTCCTTAACAATGTTGTTATATTTTGGAAATTGCTATTTGTTAATGAAATTTTAGGTAAATTGATATTTGATTATTGGTAAACGATGTTTGTTACATTCAATTACAAAGGTTTATTGTTGTTAACTTTAATTAATAAAATGTGAATCCAGTGGAACCAGGATTAATTATTGTGTCTTTAACCTAGGAATTGGATAATTATCAATCGACAAAAGAGCTATCCATACTGCCCTAAGAGCATCTTGTTAGTTTTTTTTTTCGTTACCTTGCGTCCGAGATCATGGTCATAGGTTTCACTACCTATTTGATAAAAATGTATGCTTGTGCGGCTAAATTATTATGAAGGGACCGGAGCCTTCACAACTGTTTGTAGAATAACAACTCTAATTTGTTTAATCTAAAAGCTTCTTCCACTTATAATATGTGGTCCGAATTCAAAACTTTTAAATTTGAGATGATTTATGGCCTTTTGTTATCTTTGGTTCACGCCGAGATGTGAAAGGTATTGGCAAGAGCCTCTCTTAAGGTACATTCCCGACATTCGCCTGGTTGAACTGAGGGGAAACAAACCTCTGTCAGGATAGCCAGCTGTGAGATTCGAACCCACGTACTTATTCATCGTCAATCCAAAGTTTGCGACGTTTCCGTCTCTGGACTACGGAGACTGGTTTTATAGCCTGAACCAAATTTAAAAATATAACTGCCAAGTTTATATTTTTAGGTGATATTCGTTTGCCTAGGAAGGTCAATGTTCCTTATATGATTGTTGTAATTTACTTGTGTCGCATTTTGTTGATCGATAATTTCAAATGAAGAGTATGATTTGATACTATACCGCCCTAATGTTTTATTACTATTATTATCCAAAGTAAAAAAAAAAAGATGGGTGAATTTTAATAATATTTTATTTTGTTATTCACACGACTGTTAAAATAAGTTTAACTTAATCTAATAATCTGCTTGCACTTTCTCTACTGCCGTAGAAATAGTGCTGTTATTTAATTGTATTTATAGGTTGAACAGGCAACTCCAACCCATGACATCCCTTGTCAAGCACTCTTCATGGGGCAAGATGGGGAAAATACTGTCTGAGCTCTATCTTAGGTATCATACTGCTATTCATCTGGTGAATTGGAAAGAACTCTGTGGAAAACCTGCGTAAGGATATCCCACACCAGATTTCATGTCAGATTGTCACACCGCAACCAGAAATCACAAGCACTACCACTGGGTCATGTGGATTGGGTATAAACCCATTTGAAAGAACTAGTAATTTTTAAAAGTAGTTAATCTTCATTTTAATATGGCAGAAGTATTTTTCTTTTACATTGATATTATATTCTTGTTTTATATTTCGCTAAGGCACAGACCTCATACCGGCTAGAAAATTTGTGGTAATATTGAGCTTAGTTACACAAGCGTGTTAACCGATTTTTCAACATCTCGTTTGGAATTAAAAGCGATAATATAAATACATTATTAACTACCTCACTTAACTCGCAAGTTCATCGCCGTAGTAACAAACAGTCGCCATTGGGTTTTATCCTGGACAAGATCATGTCAACTTTCATCATGAACATCTCATGAGCCTTTCGAAAATCTCTTCAAATATTATTGAACCAAAGATGTCTCTGCCTTTCTAATGCCATCTTTCGCTCAGGCTTACCAATCACAATGGGATATACAATTCGCTTTCTCCCCATCTGGCATACAAGCCTGACCATCTTAGCCGTTGTAATTTCATTATTCTTATAACGTAGGCCGGGTAAATCGTGTAGTCTGTGGAGTTCTTCTTTATACAGTATCCTCTATTTTGCGGTTACTTGGTTCCATTTCGATTCGTATATCTTTCTCAAAACCCTATTTTAAAACAATTGAAATTTATGTTCATCTGCCAGTGTCGTGCAGAACTTCTGCTAACGTAAAAGTTTACTAAAAGAAAAAACATTCTGTATATTTTCTGTTTCCACTTTCTTACTAATAACTTTCATCGCGAAGTTAGGAGGTTCCGGACTGAATAGAAACATGCGTTGTCCAATGCTAAGCGACTTTTTCTTTCCTTCATGATCTCACTTTTGCTTGTTACGTATGGTCTCGAGTATTAAATTTGCTTAGTCTCTCTATGATCTCATTTTGAATAGTTATTGTATATTTTGTTTCTCTTCGTTCACCATAGATCTATCTCAGCTCAAGCTTCTACTAAGACATCAATGTTACTTTCCAATGAATCTGTATTGTCCTCTATTAAATCTACATCATCCGTGTATACTAACAGTTCGTTTAACCCATTCAATTTTTGCCCTTCTTTTTGTCTTTATTATATATATAATCGGTATGTATTTTCAACTACATTGTTTGTTCACCTTTGTATAAACTGAGAAGCTTGTCAGGATAGCTTCCCACCAGACATAGAGAATTTTATTCGATTATCCCTTGAGATCTAAACGTTCATTTTTAATGATCCTTAGCCTTTGCTGGTAACCTTATCTTGAATAGTAAATCCTTTTTTATAGATCTATTCTGTTATTTGACTTACTGTTTTCCTCTTCTCCTTAATTCCCTGCATCAGATCGTTTATCTTCATATTTCTAACCATGCGTGTAGCGTTTCGTCTCGCGTTACTGCAATTAATTGCATTTTCTTCGGTGTTATTACTTAGTTATCCTTGTCTTATCCTTGTCATTCCTTGTGAGGTTTAATACATTCTTAATGAAATCAAGACTTGTTTTTAAACTGTTTTTTTCTCAACTACACATTCTTTGGCTGCACTTCTGCTCCCCCACATCTTATTCACATCAATTTCATTATTATTGTTACTAATGGCGTCTTTATTATTAATCGAGTCTGGTAAGATTTCGTAAATATTTTAGATTTCAATTTGTTAATCTGCTTTTGCGCCCGGGTTATCAAATAATTTTATTGATATTTTCTTTTAATTCTTTGTTTTCTTTGTTTGTGATGCACAACTTTTCTGTAATCTTTGTGATCACTAACTCATGATCGGTGCTAGCTTCCGCTCCTTTGTAAGCCCTAACGTCCATTATGTTGTTATTCGTTCGTCTATGTAACAATATGATATCGAATTTGTTGCGTGTGTTTTGCTTTCTGGAAATATCTATGTTTATTTGTATATATGTTTGTGTTCAAAGTACGTAGTCTTTCCATAATTGGAAAGCATTATCCCGTCTTTGGCCTGGCGTTACTGAAGAAATTATGTGGAAAACCCCAATCAGGATTGTCAGCCGTTGGGAATGATGCTAGAACCTGCCAAAGTTAAAGCCAACCTTTGTTTGAATCTACATTCTTCTGGGGTAAATTTAAGATGTAGTTTTAAAACATTATGTTATTTTACCCTGATCAGGAATTGTAGGTTCGGATGACGAATGTTGTAATTTTAAGATATTTCGATTGAAATATGTGTCCTTAGTTTTCACTTCAGTAGTACACCTTAAGTTTGTAAGTCTACATCAAATACCCCCACATGTTTTTAACGATATATGAATGCACTGAGCCATTTCATTCTAAAAGTTGAGAAGAGAATGTTTGTCATGAGCCAAAAATGGTTAAATGCCATAAATAATTGAAATTCAAAATTGCAAATATGAAGTCAAATATTCTTGCTAACACCTACACTTTTAACAATAACGGTTCAGCAATCTGGGTGATTTATAGCCTACGCAAAAATTTAATCCTGTGTTTATTTAGAACTGAGTTACAAGGACCTGACGAACGTTTTATCCTGGAAATAAGTGTGGTATAGTTAATGGTGATGAAATGCGGTGGAGTCCTACCCTGCACCATGATTCAAAATTAAATAGATCATGTATGTCATTTTAATTACTTTGTTGTTCATCTGTTGTAAAATGCAAGTTACTGTTTCTTGTTTTCAGTTTCCAGTATGAAGGCACCCTTACGTAGCTTTTATACAGACAGAAACTGGCAAGAGAAGTGGATCAGAAGCTTCACTTGGTTAAATGATAGTTACTGGTCTCCAGTCGCTACTGTGTTAGAGCAATGGCAGTTTGCAGGATGTCATACCTGAAGAGTACAATGTCGGCCTCTGGTGTTGTATTGAAGGGGAAAATGTATGCAATGCAGGCTGCTAATTACGTCGAGGGATGGGGTGGGGGAGGGTTACAGCTAGTACTTCCGAAAAGTTACATGACAAAATCAATGACTACAGTAAACGTTGATCGCACAATAGAGGAAAGTAATCAAATTGCGCATAGTAGCCTAATTCCACCTACACAAGTTTTCCGTTAGTATGAGTTTGAAATTATTCGAGTCAATTGTCTCGTGCGTAGTAACGCACGAACACCGAAGTATCTCCGAAGATTTCAAGGGTGTGATGTGTCTCGTAGTCGTTTGCAATTTTTATCCATGTTGGAGTTTTGCAGTGGTTCCCACGTTGTCTAAGAGCTTCAGCAACTGTAAGCTTTATAGTAGTAACTATAAACATGCTTGGTAAATGATAATTGAGCGAGATATACATTGATAATTTTGGCGGGGAAAAGCTTTACCCTACTGACTGAAGAATAAAATTTTACTGTATCAAGAGAGTCCTAATTTCACCCACCTGATGGGTCCAAATTTCAAATCCCTAAATTTAACACGATGTATTGTACAACGTGAAGAAAGCGAACTAGATTAGAAGAGCAGAGAACAAACTGCAGTTCAGTGAAAACCGCGCAATATATTTGTTATCTCAAAATTAAATTGGCACATCTAACAGTGAATTTGATAAATGTTTTGAAAAGAGACAAATAAGTATCTTCGTAGAAGCAAAGATAAAGGACTTTATGTATCAAGCAGAGATGGTAAAGGAGATGCTTATGACCAGTGTATTTATACATCAACAAGCACCAAATCTATCGCTTATTAGTTATTACGACATCTATTGGGCTATTGGGCCATTGATAAAAGACTGTATGAAAAGTGGGTTACATGTGGAAAATGCCATATTTGGTCCCATGAAAACTGCGTTGGTAAAGAAACAAAAGATTCACTTTCCCTCTGTGATATTTGCCAGCAATAACTAGAGAGCGGTTTAAAGTTAAAATTTACATCTTTTCCAGATTTTGTGTTGTAAACTTAGTGAATAAGAGCTTTTCAAAATGTACAGCTTTTTCTTTAGTTTAGAAAAGTGACACTCGTATTTTTACGCATATTACAGGTATAATTGCTCATAGTATCCTACTTTATGTTGTAAGCAGATTTCGTGTTTTTTTTTCTTTTAAACATTTCAATTATTGCAGCAGACATTGGGCGAAATTGGGACCCTTTTTTTTTTTTTTTCTAAAAGCCGGTTTTGTCTTGATTTGGAAAATACATTATTTCTCGTGTTGAATAGATTATTGTCGAAGTCACAACATATAGTACTTTGATGTACAAGTTAATGTAATGCTCATATTTTTGTTATGATCTTTACAATAGATTTTATGAGAATCTAAAAAAAGAAGTGGGCAGTACCTCTAAATGTTTGAAAATTCTAGAGAAATAAAAACCAAAAATAGGGACTATAGCCATATCAAAAAGAGCACTCAGCTGTTACGCTATAATCTGGAAAATGATTAGGACTGTCGCAAGAATCATGGAATAGTCAGGACATTCTAATCTCTGGGGATAAAACCTTTAGGAATCCTATTGGCTAATTTATATTCATTTGCACCTCTCAATCGCTAAAAGTAGTGAAAATCCAGAATAGATTCATTCATATGTCCTTCTGCGTTTCTCAACAGTACACAATTATTAGTGTTTTGTTAGCGACAATAGGCATGACACGAAGGTGTTATCTATTCATGACAATGCATTATTCGGAATGAGGGGTCAGAGTCTTGCCATAGAAAAGATAAAGCCCTTCAAAATTTGCCTAGCATATACAAGCGACACGTAGCTTTCATAGAGGTATAGCTGTCTTATTGAAAATTGTTATGTATTTCATATTAAGTGTTAACGTGGCACATATTGGACAAAAGGAAGAGTATCGACTATATTTAAGGTTATTAATTACATAAAAATTCCAGTACATTATATTTCAAAATTCGTAACCCGAGGATATCGAAATTATGTTAAATCTTCTACCAAAGGGAGCACTGTGACTAAATAATTATTCATTGTAGAGAGAACGGAAACAGTTTACAACCTCTAAGGTAATATTACAGTAAATCATACAGTGCTGACTGATGAATTTCGGAGGAAGATTTTTGTTGTTGTTGTTGTTGTTCATACGATAGCGTGAAGTTGAGCACGGAAAGTTGTACTATCATATTCTGGTACCGGAAACAAGTTGAATCTTAGACCTCAAATATTCATAATATCATCAAAGGTTTGGTCGACGATATTTCAGTAAGTTAAGTTACAAGTAAATAATAGCAAGTTCTTTATTCCCCCTGAGAAGATAACCTAATTCGCACACTGATGCAATGACGTTTTAGCCTTCATCCTTACAATGCAATGCGCTCTAGGCATAGTGAGTGGTGTCGTAAACAAATTGACAAATTTTTCGGATAAATGATTTCATTATTTCCGACATAGGAAACATAGTTTCGGATTTGTTCATCTACAAGAACAATCTTGTTTAAAACGCTCTAAATTTTGATTTCTTAAGATGATGTAATCTTGAATTTTGTTCTTTTTATTCTTCTTAATACAACATGCAGTTTCTGAACAAGTATCAAAAGAAATGAGTAAACTTTTTTTTTTGTATAGAGAATCGAAAACCATTCCTATGATGTGTAGCTTGACCTATGTTGCCAGTTCAGAAAACTTAACTTTTTGCCACCAGACCGCAAGAAATGGGGGCAGCATGTAATGCTTTACCACGCTGATACATTTCCCTTGAAATTAAATGTGACGTGTGTCGGAATTATTCCTGGATATAAATTGATGGCGAAATAAACAAGATGGGAAGTTTCCGTCCGACCACCGCGTATTTATGTAATTTTCGCATTTGCCAGGGATCAGTGTAATTAATTAATATTTCAATTTCATCAATGACTTTAATAAAACATACAAATTAACTTCAGCCCAAGCTTTCATATGAAGGTAAACGGGAAATGAATATCTTCCGTGCATATGTATAGAAAATTGCCTACCATTTAGACTTACGGAACTAAAAATTCGCAAACTTTGAAGGCATGTAACGTTTAATTCCGGAACATAGTACTACAGGGTGTGCTCATGTGAACAGTTAGCAATAAGCTGAAAAAAGTTTCATGTTGATTTGCAAGGTACATCGGAGAAAGTATTTTGTAAGTTACTTTCACAAATCCATACCAATAGGAAAAGCATAAAATGTAACATGATAAAAAAATGTTTTAATAAAACTAAAGGTAAAGAATTTAAAAAAAAATATATTTATGCCTCAAATACCCAGATTTTTTTCTATCAAAATCTAACAAAATGAATCAATGGTTAAACAGTATGGAATGTCTGACAACCCTGCTTTTTTTCTTTGCACCTGGGTGATCCTGTATTCCTGCAGGTGCTTTCTACTTTGCATAGTGACAGCACAATTATGAGTAAGGATTATATTTTGTTATTTTAAACTTAGTTATATCGAAAATACGGAAAATCTTTTATGTATTTTTACATGTGCACTGCAAATGCGGAATATTAATACAAGGTAAACAAAAAAGTTTTTGGCCGTTTTTACGTCCCATTAATCATGCGCTCACAAAGAGGAAACGAAATGACGCACGTGCCTGCCAAGCGATCAGGAGTAGGCCTGACCATCGACCTTCAGTAATACAGGCACGGTGCTCACACACAGCACTCATAGCTCGTCCAGTGTAAAAGAGAAATAGAGGTATCGAAGCAGCTAGTTCGCGTGTGTTTGTTGTATGACTTTAAAGTGGGCCTGTCAGCTGCTGCATCAAGTCGCCCCATATCCCAGGCATTTGGTGAGAATGCCGTGAACAAACAGGCATTGGTTCCAGAAATTCTGTTCAGGAAATGCGAGCCTTGCTGATGAACCTCGCAGTGGACGACCACATGTGTTGAATGACGAGGCCCTGAAGCAGCCATCGAGCAGAACAGTGATCTAACGTGTGATGAACTTGCAGAAATGTTCTATGTTTCTGCTGAAATAGTCAGACTGCAACTACATGGGATAAGGAAGTCATGCAGGTTAAGAATGTAGGTACCCCACACATTGCCTGCAGCCAACAAGGAGCAACCAACGAGTGGCAGCCTGTTTGTCATTGTTCACTCGGCACCTGAATACACCCATATTTAATCGCTTGCTCACTGGTGACGAAAGTGGGTCCTCTATGATACTCCCAAGCGTACCAGACATTGATTGTTGACACGTAACCCTGTTCCTCACACCTCAAGACCACCTCTGCACCCACGAAAGGTTATGCTCTCTGTATGGTGGACTTGTCGCCAAGTGGTGCATTACAAGCAGCTTCCACCTGGTCAGACCATCACTGCTGACCTCTACTCACAGCAGCTGCAAAGGGTGCACCGTGAATTGCGGCAGAAGCAGCCGGCATTGGTGAATCTCAAGAGTGTGCTGGTCCTCCACGACAATGCGAAGCCGCATGTGGCAACGAGGATCTGGGAGACCCTTCAGCAACTTGGCAAGGAGACACTGTACCATACACCATATTCACCGGACCTTGTGTCAACAGATTATCACCTGTTTCATTCCATCGAAAACCACCTCCGTGGGAGATCCTTCGCCAATGAGGGAAACCT
The DNA here is from genome assembly GCA_022664845.1 of Lepisma saccharinum. Classification (NCBI taxonomy): domain Eukaryota; kingdom Metazoa; phylum Arthropoda; class Insecta; order Zygentoma; family Lepismatidae; genus Lepisma; species Lepisma saccharinum. The sequence continues at coordinate 40,877 of JAGDQP010013495.1, forward strand.
GCGGAACGCACTCACGGACTTCTTTACCTCGAATACCGCCGACTTTTATTACCAGGGTATTGTGCAGCGGCAAGAACGTTGGTAAAACATGTTGGATCCTGATGGAGCTTACTTCGAAATCTAAAGGCACGTACCGTTCAGTGTATTGCTCTTTGTTTATCACTGCTCTACAACGGTATAAACGCTTTTTGTTACCTTGTACAACACAAGGAGGCAGGACTTTGGTTACTGTAGATATTATTCAGTAAGTTTCCATATATGCCGTTTTGCTACACTCAAATGATACCAGGGCCATGGGGGCTCAATGGAACAACTCCCATAGCTGGTGACTGAGGTCGTCTGTTCGATCCCGTTCGATCCATTCTCTCTCATTCCATGTTGGGTTTGTGATGGACAAGCACCTAGTGCAGGCGTTTTCTCGGGATTCTACCATTTCATCCCAGTTTTTTCAGTCCACCAATTCTCCCATTATTATCCATCCGTTATGAGACAAAGTTGTGGCCTAAAAGGTTTAAAATTTAAATTCAAATTCAACCCCTTACATTAACTTTGTAACCTAAACCCTAATATGACTTTGAATCAATACAAAGAGCAAAACTTTAACTTTATACGGGCGTTACGTCGTATATACATTTACAACTACGGATCGAATTAAAATTAAAAAAAAAAAACAAAAAACAATATGTTATTATCATTGTGGATTGAAAATTAAATCATAAATAAAAGTTACAAACAGCTTCAATGGCCTTCAATGATAAAAAAACACACAACATGTAATATAACAAAAGTATTTGATAAAGTCGTATATTGTTACATGAACTCGTCAGAAGAGTTGTTGACTATGTTAAAGCTTTTGTCAAAAGATATATCGCAAGTGCAATGTAAAATAATAATAATAATAATAATAATAATAATAATAATAATAATAATAATTGATCATTTTATATTCCTAACTTATACTATGTACGAGTTACAGGTATTTGAACATAAAAAATTTCGGAAGGTGTCTTGACAATATAATTCACTTGCTCCACAGTATCAAATGTGAACTATGAGTATCGCATTGGAAGCATTACGACCCATCAGGAAAAATTCAGTGGCCGCCCACAGGTGCTGCGACATCTAGGCAGACTTGTCCGGACTACAAAAAAGCAACAGTGCATGATCTGACAACAGGAATCAATGTAGGACGTCCCAGGAACGTGTTTCAGAAATCAAAACAGAGCAATTTTGTCTCTCTGGGGTATCGCAGCCGAAGACCGACTTGTGTGCCGCCACTAATCGCTACCCGTCGGCGACTCATATGGGCTCGGGAACACGTGGATTGGGCCTTAGTGGACTGGCAAAATGTAGCTTGCTAAGATGAGACACGTTTGCAATTACACGCGACTGTGGAGCAGACCCCATGAGGACATGAAACCAAATTGTCAACAAGGCACTGTGAAAGCTGGTGGTGCCTTCGTCATGGTGTGCGGCGTGTTTACCTGGCATGGTTTGGGTCCTCTGGTCCTCTTGAACCGGTCATAGATACGTCAGCTCTATGTTCAGATGTTTGGTGATCATCTCCAGCCCTTTATGGACTTCGTGTAACCTGCCAACAACTGGATTGCCCAGGATGACAATGTGCCATATCGCCGGGTCGAAATGATGCGCGCCTGGTTTGAGGAACATTGTGGCAACGTCCAACGCATGATTCGGTCCCCTATCGAACACATGTGGGATATCATCGAACGGGCTATTCGTACCTAGGATTCTACACTTGCAACAACCACCGAATTGTGGACAGGAATCGAGACTGATTGGTGCACATCCTCCATGCGGACTAAAAACGACGTCGAGTTGCTGCACTTCGACTTGCTTGAGCGGTTTCCACACGTTACTAAGTAGGTATTACAGGGCTTTGGCATTTTACTGTTTATATTACTACTACTACTAATAATAATAATAGTAGTATTTCCCAGCCATATTCAATCCACTACTGCATGAAGGCTGTCCCAGAAGGAGAAGCTGGTCTACTGCTCCCACGGTGACCAGATGTGTTGGGATAGGAAATCCAAAGCTCTCAACTGTGATCATCTCTGTTTTTATTCACACTAGCTCCCCAATTGCATCATGATTCTGGGTGGGTTCCAGACTCTCTTGCTTTGGAAAACCATTGGCAGAGCCGGGAATCGAAGGCGGCACTCCACGATCAGCAGTCAGCGACGGTAACCACTAGATAAGCAGGGCGTTAGTATATATGGTGTGCTTATTACTGCTGCCCACGAGACGATACGAGATAGAGAAATGTCAATGGAAAACGAGACGATACATACCTGTTGTAATATTCAATATACTTATTTTTGAGACGAGATGCTTTCTAAACAATTCATTTTGTAGACGATACAGCCTCAATTTCGTCTTGTGGATGGGCACACTAGCGAACTACACCGACAAACATGTGGAGTCGATTCTGGCCATCAAAATAGGACGAAAGTGCCTTTAACAAATTTTCGAAATGTGCGTAGTTTTGGAGGTACAGGTTGCCAAAAGCGTGGGAAAATGAAGTTTAGACCTTCATATTTCTAACAATACGAACAGTAGAACTCATATGGCATGGTACCTTCAAAGACTTTAGACCTGTTCTTTTTGAAAATGCACATTCCAAAATTTTGCGATTAGAGCGCCAGGGATTCAGTAAGCGATGACGAAATATTTCTGAAGTAGAGGTAGGTCAAAATGTATATGGATTAAAATACTTCCCGAGTGAGTATAGATGCCATACGTCATTCTCAACATCAAATTGGACAATGATGTTCAATCGCTTTGATAACAAATAAACAAAACTTTCTATGAAATAATGTAATTATTACTCATGTTTATGATACAACTATGCATTTTTTTTTTTTTTTTGTAAAACGTTCGGTATATGGGATCTACTTAGATGATGACTTGGTGTGATCATTGTTTCCTGGTGAAAAGCCGTCTGATTCATGCTCATTTCGACTCATCTTTACGTCAGAGAGTTTCTGGGAATCTGCTAATTCCTTTGGGGAGTTAATTGTGCACGGATTGCCGGATTTTAGAATATGAATTTTCGGATTGTGCGTATTTAAAATCTTTGATGGTATCATGCCGCATCTGATCTATTGTTAATAATATTAGAAATATGAATCTTTAAAGTTTATTTTCCCATGCTTTCGGTAGTCTGTAGCACCGAAACTATGTATATTTCGAAAATTTGTCAGAAGAACTTTCTTCTTGTTTTCAGGAATCACCTCCTGAAGTTTGTCAGTGTAGTTCATAAACACCGTTATAAATTTTTAAATGACGAGACGATACCTTTTTTTTGCGCATGCAGTACTTTATTTATAAGCACCACAGATCTCAAAACGAAGCTACTTAACATTGCTTACAATGTTTGTTCTAAAGACGTGAAAAATAACAAGCAAAGATAAGAAACAACCAGGCTATTCTGAGATATCTCATTGTGTACTTGCATGTGAACGAGCTTTTAAGACAATTCGCCTTCACAAGGTCATATACGATTTAGCACACCTGGAATGCAATTTTGCTGGCTAATGAAAAAACAACTAGGAAATGCCACTATGTGAAATTCTCGTTTCATCATTAGTTTCGTGACAAAGATAACGTCACATTTTGCGTTTTGCAACTAATAATAAAAGACGCACATTTTACGATGAATAAAAAACTATTTCAAGGACTGAATATAACAATATTGAACTGTAATATACACAAAAGATTTACAAAATCGCAACTCTGTTGAAAGTCGTTTTACTTTTTTTTCAGTAACTTCAACAAACAAAGCAATGTTTTTGTGAGTATTTGAATATAAATGATCTTAGGCATCTATGGCTCAATACAGGATAGGGTAGGGGAAACGAAGTCGGAAGTAGTAGGTCAGGACTTAAGTGGAAGGTTCAATCCCGAAATTTGTATCGTATAACTCTGAAATTTTCCTGGTAAAAACTCAGCCAGCATGGTCAGCTACTGAAATGGAGCCCAGGACTCCCACAGGCAAAGCCCACTATCTACCCACTGAGCTACGGCCGTTCCGTTTAATTTAAATGAAGCCAATATGCTAATTTATCACAATAAACTTCAAGGATTTTTCGATTATTCAAAGTTATAACTTGAACAAAATTTTGAATCTGAATTCAATTTGTAAAGCCTTTAGGCAACTTTGGATCAGGCCGGACGGATGGTGATGCGATGAATTGGTGGAATGAGAAAGTAGAAGAAACGGGAGTACTCCGAGAAGATCCACGCACATGGTGTTTTTCCACCACAAAGCTCACATGGCATGAGTAGGCAACGAACCAACGACCCCTAACACCACATCTGAGCGCTATACTATTTAGTCATCATGGTCCCTTTATGAATATCCATGGTCCAAGTTTCCGCTATTAAATTGAATTGACATTATTTATGACTTTTAGACATCTATAGCTGATGTCGATATAGCGGAGGGGAAAATATTACGGAAAAATTCGGCCGGGGCCTATGATGAAGGTATTATCTTGGCATTTGCTGATGTGACCGGCAATAAAACCTCGTTAAACCTCTGTCAGAATCAACTGCAGGTGATTTTGCATCTAGAATATTCCATGAGCAAAGCCAACACTCTAATAACTGAGCTACGGTTGCTCGGAAATACCCCTATGTTTAATGTAAATAGGGTGTCCCAGAATTCTTTCTCTGATTACAAACATTCATAAGGCATAAAATATGACACATAGACAAATACATTTTATCTTGAATTGCATGTAACATATTGTAAATCGTTATGGTCAGTACACATGTTGCAATACCAACATTGGTCTCACGAAAGCGGGAGTTGTCATTGAGCAAACCTGAGATGATAATGTTAGAATATTATTTGTTCAAGATGACTTGGAATTTCTGCTCCAATCATGGATATCTGTGGAAGGGATAGGGATGGAACAATAATTCCGCGCAACACACGCACATCGTTCAGGCGTTTCGATCTGACTATCCCAGGGCGCAAGAGAGACCGAGGTCAGTTCATCCGTCGATTACCAAAAGGAAAAAGTATGTTTCAACACTTTTGAACTCAACCTGCTTGACACGTGCCGTACTCTCAGCAAAGATTGAAATTTCGCACTTTAGATGGGCCTTCATGACCTGCGTTTTAGTCTAAATCGCAAAACACGATCTCACACTCACGAGTTGCCCCGTGTCAACAATTATTAGATCAACTGGACATATTGTTTGATCAGCGAATCCTTACTTGAAATTAAAAGAGGGTATTCACGTAATTTTCTAGCACTGGTTAGCAATGACTTCAGCTATGAAGATCGTGTGGCACAGAAAGTATTCCCGAAAGAAAGTTTGTAAAAATAAAACTATTCTCACATTTGGAGCACAGATTACATGTAAAACTTGTGTCTGATGTTCGTGTTGTTTTATGTCAATTCTATGAAGCAACTCTACTCTCTTTTGTGTCAAAAATATCCAGCTGTTCTCTACTCAAAATGTTCAAAGTACCAATCATGTATCTATTGTTGATCACTAAATCGCAAAGAGTTGCAGGGACTAAAATTGTACATATAACTTGCATTCCCGGACTTAAGTTTTCCTTTTACAGTACAACTGTGAATGGGCATTTCAATATCTAGCAATATTGGTTAAAACAATCCTACTGTGCTAAGATTTGATATTTCTCTGTAGTTGGTCTATCCTTCAAGATTCGATTACTCATCTACCGGTAACACTAAACTTTTAACATTCTCCATGAAATAGTTTATTTTACTATGTTTTTAAACATTTAATATACTTTTAAAACAATATACAAAATCAAATTAGTTGCAAATAATAAAACTATATGAAAAAAAATCAAATTCTTCAAAACTAACCATAATTCAAAAACATATTTCACCTCGGGAAGTTCAACTGTTTTTGCTGCGATCTATCGGGCACCAAATATATAATTCGTTAATGTCACATAAACAGTGTTATATGAAGTTTTAAGTAGTTCATTATAAGCCTAACATCAATAAAACTATTTTCCCGATGAAAACCTAAACGCGTTCAAATTAGTAATTAGAGAAATATGCTTCCACATGTAAAATTGTACATACTTTGCAAAATACAGGTTAATCAGAATGAATAAACAGTCCGGATATCCGGAACTAGCTCACTTATCGAAAATGTAGAGCAACTGTGGCGCTGTTGTTTGTCTAGCACCTACGTTCCTATGAATATACAATACATAAATAGTTCCTCTTTGCCCGTATCAATCTGAAAAACTATAAATACAGGATGTATCAAAAGTCAGTAGCTATCTCAGGAAAAAGGAACAGCACGAAGAAAATATCTGGGCTTCAGGTTTGAATTCATACACCTTGATTTATGACGCCATTTTAATCTTGTAGGGCTACAAGGACCATTTATAGTAGTTCTTTCACTATTTTCTCGGCCTATATAGCACCCTAGTGTCCAAACAAAGCAGATGAAAAGAAACTGACTTCAGATTTGAGTATAGATGCCATGTTGGAAGAATCCTTACCATATTAAATTTGGGAAGGTAAATCATGGTATATGAAGCTAGATCTGAGGTCAGTTTCTCTTCATGTACTTTTGCATAGGGGCTAATGTGCGGTATGAACTGAGTGCATGAAATGCAAAATTACTTTAAGAAAAGGTTGCAGCTTTACCAGATTAACTGTCCCGTTTGCTCCCACTTGCTTCATTTCACCAATTTTCATATTATCAGTCATATTTGACCAACGAGAGTACGCAAAATGAAACTTGACCTCAACTTAGTCCTGGCCAGAA
>JAGDQP010013496.1:0-47673 GCA_022664845.1 Lepisma saccharinum
ACTTGACATAAAGATAAATATGTGCAGGAAGAATATATTCAGCAGTATCTCCAGGCACAAGAAATTCTATAGGTCCATCAGAAGAAAGCGATGAAATTGGTCGATACTCTACCATTCGAGATGATTCAATAGCAGTTTGTGTCATAGGGACAGAAACTAAATCGAATTCATTCGTACAACATTCATTACTTTTAGGTGTAAGAAACGACATTTCTTTTAAGTGAAAATATCTCTACTCTTTCTTTTATTAGAAGCACGACGTCTTTTTAAGATTGGTGGTCCAATACGTATGGAAGCCTTACGTTTTCGTGCCCTTCTTCTACCACTACCACTAAGCAACTTATTAACTTTATTTTCAGCTTTTGTTCTTAAAGATGATCCTGCTTCGCGAACTCGTGCTTTTAAAGATTCCTTAATAGGTCGATTTTCCAACATATCCCCCGCAACTTGTATTCCTGTTTGTAAGGCTTGTCGTCCTACTGTTTTTGCTCCTTTTTTAAGGAATGGCATATCAAATCGAAATAATCCGCGAAATAAACTCCCAATCCCATGTCCCCGTTGGTAAACAGGTCCTGCAAAGTAAGGTATACCTCTAATTCTATGCATAAATGTATAGGATTTAATTTTGATGAGCGCTTAAAGTGAAGTGTTAGTGTCAATGTCCCGGATGCAAATGGTAAATTTCGGCCTGCATGATCTTTTAAAAGTATTTCTACAGTATCAAATGAAAGTTTTGCAAGCGGAAAATAATGCACATTCTGAAAAGTTATGGTTTGTACTTTTCCATGATGATTATCGGTTATACCTATAATTCGTAAAAGAGGTGCTTTTGTATCACCTACGAACTGAGGTTGAATAATATCTGTATAAACAAACATTTGATGAGGATATCCAATGTTTAAAAATGGCTGCTTAGGAATATGACTATCTTTTAAAATATTAATATTAGGTTCAAAACCTAATTGTAATGCTAATATAGATGATAAACGTAAAGATTTTATACTATCATCAACGTGTAAAGTGACAATGTTTGAATAGTCAAATTTTATACTTGAATTTATTTTATTCAATTCATCTAACAATTGTTGAACGGTGGAATAATATCCTTGTGCTATTTTATATTTTACATTATCATACCATATTATATTTTGACCTAAAATAACATTATCACACGTTAATGGAATATGAATTTCACTTAATCCTACCATCCACGAATCATTTAAATGTACTCGATTATTAAGAATATTGAAAAAATGTATTGGACTATTATTAGAATAACTGATTACTTATTAGATCTAAGTGTAATGTAAAAACTATCCTTACTACTTTCAGAAATCATTTTCTTTTAAAATGTAGTGTTACGGTTGAAGTTCCAAATTGAAATGATAAGTTTTCCCCATGCACATAGTTTTAAGTCTACTTGAAGAATATCAAAATATTTCTTTTCAACTTTAACATAATGCGCACAATCGAAAATGAAAGATTTTATTTTTCCATAACGATAATCTTGAACTCCAGTTTTTCGAATTAGCTTCCCATAAATAGGTTGATCTTTCACAATATCAATACAAACATTTATTTCTGAAGGAATAAGATAATCAAGGTTTGTGTGAAAAGGTGCAGGAACATTAAGAAACTTTGGTTTCTTTTTCGGATTCATGGGATAAAAGTGAACTACATGTGTGTTCACTTTAGAATTATTACTAAATCCTAACATATTTAGCAAGCCCGGACTCATCGTGAAGAGATATTCACGTTTAGGACTTCGTTTATGAAAAATATAAACTTTATCTCTACTTTCCTCATATTGAATAGCGATAGGATTTTGTTCTATTACGAGTTGATCATTCGTGATCATACGTTCAACACTAATCATTTCCAATTCATGAAGATTTTTATTAAGATTACTACTATCGTCAAATGTATGTAAATTTTCTTTCTCATTATATCCTTTTTTCATTTGATTAGGTAAAGTCATACAAATAATATCTAAAACCGAATGCACTGATTCATAATATCCAGCTGGAAATTTTACAGCATATTGTACTATATTTTTATCTCGTATTTGAATAATAAGTTATTCTTCTTTTTCAATATTATAAAAAACCCACGGAATAGAAAGACCAGTTAAACCTACCACCCAATTTCCCGTTAAATGAATTGGTTGACAAAGTTTCGTAGTATACGAACTTGTTTTATTTTGGAAAATATTATTGCAAACATTTGATGGTAAGGTAAGATAAAACTCATCAGCTTGTTCTTGAGTCAACATGATTATGACTGAACTAATTTTTGTTGAACCCAGCTATTCATAGAAGAAGGATAACCTAACCATTTGACATAAATCCATTCTTTTTTACGTTTTAATACTTTTTCAATTAAATAGCATTTCTGTTTTCCTACAAATACTTTTTGCAATTCCTGTTGATAAAATAAACCTGTTATAAATTCACCATTCCAATCTCGAATTTTATAAGTCAGTGGATTATTTTGAATACACTGATCCACAATAAATATTTCACGAGACCATTTCGGTAAATATCCTTTTTCCAATTTATGTTTATATTTACTAACTCGAACATAATCTTCCGCTTGAAATTTACATTTCTGCTTAACTTTCTTTTCTTGTCCATATAATCTTTCCTAAATTTCATTAACATTAGAATCATTTACTTGCACAGGTGCATATTGAATGGAAGAATGTTTCGTATGATTATAACTTTTTACAAGATCTTGCAAAATATCAATATAACAATAAGTATTTTCAGCAGTAAAATATTTATATATTTTTTCCTTCAAACTACGAATATAACGTTCTACGAAAGCAGATTTAATTTCAGAATGTACACTATAATGATTTACTTGATATTTTTGAAAAACACGTTTCACATGTTCATTATAAAATTCTGTTCCTAAATCAGTTTGAGAATGAAGTAAAAGTAACTTTCATTTAGTGAATATTGATTTTATTGCTTTAGCCATGATAGGGCCCGTTTTATTTTTAACAGGAATACAAACAGCATATCGACTAAAAGCATCTATCCTACATAAAATATATTTATATAAATCATTGTATTTTGATACGTTTTGCGTATCTGCTAAGTCCATTTGTAGTAATTCGTTAGGCGCATTAAGATAATATTTTTACGGGGAAAATGTTTACGTGCAGGAGCATGTAAACTGTATGTATCTTGTGAAGCTAACCATTTTCTTACTTTTTTCTTAGAAAGACCAGTTTTCTTCTTTAACTTGGAGATACTAGCTAAAGAATTTGAATTTGCATACGCATAATAAATTTTATGAAGTGACATATTTAAAACTTATATTCTTTATAATTTTTAAATAATGAAGAAAAACACTTCTTTATTCCTTGACTAACGCTGTTCTTCTTTTTCTTTATTCGTTGACTAACACTATTCTTCTTTACTATAACATTAATAGAATTATTCTTTTTCTTTGCTACTTGATGGACAGTATTCTTATGGTTTACTATTTTAATAGAACCTGTGCCAAATTGAAAATTAAGTAATTCTAACGGAATATTAATATTTTGTAATAATCCTTTAAAATCTTGAATGCCAACTGGATTTCTAGGAGTCTTTCGAGTTCTTACTGCATCATTGATAAGATCAATGATATTTGAACCTGGAACTACTTTGTTATCTATGGATACTGCCCCAGTTTGATCCCAACTGATACAATTGGAAGCCTGCAGGAGATTTAGTAATACTTGAGTCTTTTTAGCAAATGATTTTGGTACTGAATTGATAATATACTGAATCATGGGTAACATTTTTAAAGATTCAGAATTGTAAACGGGTAAAACAAGTGGTTTTTGAGACTGAGGAGTATATTCTAAATAACGATGTAATGCTTGTTGATACATTTTCAATTTTTCATCTGTAGAAAGATCACTTAGTTTTAAAATTTCATCCATTTCATTATCCAAACGTGTTTGATGCGATTTTACAGACTTCATAGTGGAATACATTTGCGCACTTGCATTTTCTTGAATGAGTACCTTTTTTTGAAATTGCGAAGACATCTTAAGTATTAAATAAACTTCCAGCAACTGCACTCAAGATTGGAGCTAATAATAAAGGTAGAAAAGCACCACCCTTTTGCATTACTAATTTACGCTTCTTTTTTAAACTTGATCGCTTCAGAGAGAGTGCACGTAATATGTTCTTATGTCGACTCAACCTTTGCTTCTGACGAGGAGAGAGTTCAAAGTTACCATTTAATATATTTTTACCTAGTTGAGCAATAGTTCGAATAACACCACCAGATGCATTTTGAACTAATGCTTTACGCTTCTTATTCTTACATTTATAAATTGCACGGAGCTCATTCAAATGATGTTTTATGCTTGAAATGTTGATACCAACTGACCTGAATTCTTTTATTCATGTCTTTTACATGTGCATAGATGTTCATAGTTTCATCTGGAAATATACTTGTACGTAGACGTAGAGCATCCGGTGTAGACTGAGTTAAATCGAAAAGTAAATATGAATGAGGTTCAGCAGTAGCATTTTCAAACACTTGAATTATATCTTTACTATATTGTGTCATAATTTGTCTTGCTAAATATTGTATATGTAACTTATCTCTAGGATTCTTAAACGCAATGATATAATGCGCGTTTAAGGATACATCACGTGCATATTTTCCTTTAGGAAATAAATTTTGAACTATAAAAATAACAGTTAGATTCTTATGATGGGCGAATTTAGTAAAATTTTTTGAAACATCAGCATTAGTTTCACTCATAAGATCATCAAGAATTACCAAAGAATTTTCCTGAATTTCAAAAGTATTCATATCAGGAATTCCAAAATGAAATCGTATATTACTTATTTGATTAGGTAATTTAGGTATCACAGCATCATAGCACCAAACTATTTCCTTAAAATTAGTAGAAAACATCATTTCACGATAAATTAATAATCTATTTACAAAATAACTTTTCCCAGCTCTGCTGGGACCTGATACGAAGATATTGGCAGGATGAAGGAAGGGAAGCATCATGAGCTAGTGACAAAAGAGAAATGAACTAGTAGTCATTACTTCGTTTTCTTTTATAACCAAAAGGAAGTGTTCCGAATTCATGATGAAATTTTCGTTTACTTGGTACATTCTGATGTGTTTTTATTTCCGACCTAGATATAATTTTGAATCCTGGCTTCCTATAGATACCATTAGGATTACTAATGATTTTCTTTTCATAATCATGTTTAACTAAATTTAGAAAATGATCAAAATCAATAATTTTACGTGCACGACAATTTAAAGTGATTCCCCGAATTTTGAAAGTGGGTTTAATATTTCCAGTCTTAATTTCCCTCTCCTTATATGAATAATTCTTTGGTCCTAACCCAATGAAAATAGGGATCTCCCACCCCTCTTTGATCTCATTAGTTAAATTTCCTAAATAGTTCCCTGTAGGAAGCAATAGAGGTTGATTTCTCTTTTGTCTGTGGAAGATAGAATCTGTATCTGAATAGATAGCATTTTCAATTCCCACTTTTTCTAATAAAGCATATAATTCCAATCTAGCCCATGATGAAATAAAGGCTGATAAGATAACATTACAGAAAGCATTAGGTGTATTTACATTTTCTAAATCCCTGTATGTTACTAACAAGGCATCTTCTCCGATCAGAAGTACATTTTGTACTTCAAAGTGAGGTGTTCGGAGAATATCCAAGAAGGATTTAACATCATTAACTACTCTGTTCTGTGTTAAATCAGTTCTCTGTCCCCACTTCCCAAACAGAGAATTTAAAAACAGTTTTGGAATATATCGCAAACCAGGGTTTTCACTGATGTTATCAGTATTGAGTTGTATACCTTCATGCTCCGCATACTCCTCAATATACTTCTGCTTTTCATCCTCACTAACTCACCGAGATGGAAAACCAGAAGCTTCCTGTTTCATCTGCAAGAAGTTATTAACATAACCTTCAAATAACCGCTCTTTCATCTTGAACTCATAAATTTCATAAGTATCAAGAATAGTATTACCTTTCTTCATACTTTCATGCAATTCAGGAGTACAAAACGTGCCGGGGGAAACAGCGTTGATCAACAGTATGGTTACAATCATTACTATTCATTTCCTCCATACAAGTACGACAGAGGCCGAATACAAGGCGTCCATTCGCATTATACGGAAGCAAAGGAATAGCAAGATCTTGAGGAGGAAGAACCTTGCAGAAAACAACTCCGTGAATTTGTTTGGGATTAGGACATGCTTTCCCTCGATAAATGGTAGGCTTACCAATTGGGAGAGGTTTCTTTTTCATGACATATGGGTATAACTGCATATATCGACATAACGAATAAATTCGTCTTCAGGACACTCATAAAGTGATCTGAAAACTTCCGTTCTACCTCCCTTGAAAGACTCTTTGGGCACTAATCCACCTTCAATATTTTTACAATGATCTTTAATAAACTGCCGAATATGTGGATTTTCCTTGACTTGTCGATCCCAATCACATTCATAGATTTCTACAAGTTTTAGACCACATGTTTCTAAATATATCTTTCTCCTCATTGTGGCAATATGTCGGTCATTTAATGTTTCATCATTTGTGCCATTTCAAGGTACATGGCGACCTTGCTTAATGCATGAATGACCATTATAAAAGCATCCATAAAATTCATAGGCAGTACGATGATTCTTATCATACCGGTCCACTTTAAATCGTCCAAATTGAACTTCATCTCCATTTTCAGCCGTACGAATAGAACATCATTTCCTATGAATTCCATGTACTTTAACCATTTTAATGATTTTTTACTATGAGGGTTACGTTGTCGATACCCGAATGGGGGAATTATAGGAATACTTTTATCTTCTAAATATAAAGAGCGAAAGCATTCCATAGCACATGCAGCAATAGTACTTACTTGAACAAAACACTGGATCCCATCAGTCTTTTTTTCAATTAAGTCTGAGAATTTAATGACCCCCTCACATAATATTCGAACATCGTTCTTACAGTATTCTAACATCTCACGTTGTTAGTTAAAGTTTAGATCTTTTTGCACACACTCTTTATGCCAAACCTCTAAAGCTTCGCGTTCAGTTTCTGATTTACCTTCATCATCAAAAAGTTTAAGTTCTGGCCATGCTGCATCATAATCTTGATTTTCTTCAGTATTTAATAAAAACGGGAAATTTCCCTTCTTTAAACTTTCAGCTAAACCCATGGTAGCCGGTAATTTAGATAATTTTACGGACATGAATAAATACGTATCTTTAAAGGTAATATTGCGTACACTCATCTGGGTAATTTTCGCACCTTGGCTAATTATTTCAGGAGTGATCTTTTCTTTTTCAATGAGTGCACGCGCAACAAACACGGAATCAAATTTCGCGGCGTTATGCGCTAGACAGACTACTGAATTAAACTTGTAGACTTGCTGGAGAACATGTTTTTCAAAACTTTCTATATTGTAAAACACAAAGTCTCTTTCACCTTGTGAATTACCACATTGAAAGCATTTGTAATTCTCCTCCATATGATTCTTACATTTGAAACAGCGATGTGAGGCACATATTAGGTTTGGCCGGTGTTCACGTTCACCTTTTTCATTTGGATTGAGTAGCATGGTCTCAATATCATATAAGATATAGCAAAACTCAGTTTCTGATTTCGATTTCGTCTTTTGTACGAAACAGAAATGATCCTCATTAACGTACAACTTGCAGATAGTGCAGAATCGATCTCCACATACATGAGGGTTATTACTCTTTCTTTTTCGGGTATCAACCTTTACTCCACACTGATGACACAAATTTACATAGTAACATACAGGGTTTCCCCTCGCATTCGTATTATGGTTATTATAAAATGATTGCGAGGGGAAAGTTCTTAAACAAGTATTACAAATAATGGATCTCTCCTCATCAGAAGTTTCAAAATTATGATACTCCTCGCAATGTTCGCAAAGATATTCACACTTATGTTTAGTACGACGTGCACTCATTGACGTGCACGTGCACTCACGACGTGCACTCACATATGGCTTCAAACAATCTCTACAATAACCCTTAATTCTTACAATGGCTGTAATAGTCTCAATAACGTCGAAATGCTGGTCATGGTAAAATAAAAATAACTTGTTTCTGGTTTGCACATTACCACTATAAATTACCTTAGGGTCTCGACTAGCTGCTTTTAATGCATATACTACAATCTGGAATCGATTACCATAATAATCTTGGAATTGATCAATATCATCAATACTCCCACCGAAAGTTAAAATATTAATATTTGCTCGTTTACAAAGATCTTTAGCTTCCTTTTCCCAATTCTTAGGATGCTCCTTCATATATCGTACCTTATTATACTCAGAAAGCGCTTTCTTCTCTGCCATAATTAAAGCTCGTGGTTAACAATCGTATGAATTGGCTCCCAATTTACGCACTGGAATAATGTGTGCTTGTAAGTACTCCTCTAGAGGTAACTACTTATCATTATTCCTCTTTTTCCTTTCGCCTTGTCCGCGAATAGGGTCGGATATGTTAGCCTTAATGATTACACTATCAGCTAACAGGAAAGATTCATTCGAGTTGAGAATATTCTCAATGGAACGCAAAATATGATCGGTAGTTAAATAGATTCGTCTACGCCACGGAATAAAGACGTCTTTCCCGTTGACGTCATTGCTACTTTCTATACTGAATCCGACCCAGGCTTGTGGATCAGCATTAGATAATAAATTATCTAATGCAAATTCAAAAAGTTTCTCAACATAAGCACTCGGGGTTAACCTAGAGGACCCGGCTTTCGCACGTATGGAGATTTTTCTACCTTTGACTGGAAATTTACCAAACCCGCGCACGTGTTCATCTATAATTTCAAAGTAATCATACCCTGTTCCCTCTTGCACTATCTCTGAATTCACATCTTTTCCAACTTCCTTAAATCTATTCAATATATTTTCTTCCGTCTTAGGACTTAATTGAGTTCTCCAACCCTCGTAATAATCATAGGCCTGGTCACATAACTCATTACCCTTTGGAGAAAAATCACAGTCCGTATCACACGAAATGTTATCAACAATCGCTGAAGTAGAAGGAATAGCTGAAGGAGGCATAAATGAAGTAGAAGCTACAGGACTGCAAATAGGTCTTGTTGTAGTTACGAATGTATTTACCTGTGTTAATACAGACTTAACTACATTTACAGGAACAGAAATAGTAGTTGAAGTACAGGATGAAGTTATTGAAACAGGCAATGAAGTTACAGTAGAAACAGGAAATGAATCTCCAAAGGAGAGGGAGTACTCCCGACTGTGAGGGACAATATTCAATGAATCATCTGAATTCATAGAAACATATACTTCTTGAATATCATCTCTCACAACCGGAATCAAGCCGAAGAGAAAAGCGAGATGTGGGTGAAGCATTCTCCCATTATTCGCGTGAATGTGATTAGTTAGCAACAGATAATGTTGGAAAGCCAGCCTAGCATTAGAGGGGGAGTTAAAGAAACCAGCATTACCTAGTTGCATTAAATCGTTTACATGAAGACATGCGCCAAATATCTTATTCAAATTAGAGTGGGATAGAAGGCGAAGATGAAATAGAAAGTTAAAAACATTACCAGAATGTCTGGGTAGTATTCCCTGCACGGCTAAACGACAGAATTCCACCCACGTCTCATACATTGAGTCACAGTCGGCGAATCCTTTAGCCTTCTCAGCTAGAATAAGATGATCCGCACTGGTGACTCCGGTGGTACAATCCATTATTGATCTTCTTCAATTCCTTATGCAAAAGTTGATTCCTGTAAACAATATATAGAAATTAACTCGTTATTCATAAAAACAAACTCATACTATAAAAATCGATTAGATAATTTCTGTGTTTAAAGTTGTTCCTCATCTATTATTTTAAGAAAAGTTTAATTGATTATGTTAAAATCATTAAATATTTTTTCACTGTATGTCATACATAGGTATTAATAAAACAAGCGATATTGGGAAATAATACAAAAGGTTCACAGAATAGGTGAAAAGTTAAAACTTGATAGAAAACTAAAATTAACCTCTGTGTGAAGTTTCTCTTGACTAGTCACACAAATCGTAAAACCACGTTTTTACCATTGGGCCAACCAATTTTTTAACGTTGGGCCAACCAATGTTTTACCGTTGGGCCAACCAACTTTCTCCGTTGGGCCAACCAATTTTTACCATTGGGCCAATTTTCTTACCGAGATTTTCTACCGTTGGGCTAATCAATTTCTTACCACTCTTATAACTACATCTTCATTGACATTTTACTATTCAAATATTCACATTTTCTTACCATTCCGCCATGGACATTTTCTTACCCTTCTACCATTCACATTTTTTTACCGTTGGCCTAATCATATTTTTATTACAATTTTACTTCTCGTCAAACCACATTTTTAATTGAAATTCATCATCATTTGCTCGTACATATTTTAAAAATAAAGATCATTCCTTTATGAAAAATCTACTTACCTTAAATCAAATATTTCCTTTTTCAGTAAAAATCTGGAGACAGTAATTTAAGAAAGGTCTTCTTAAAAATGTTTCCAATATATATGGTCTAAATTGAAATCTGAAAATAAAAAATAAGTTATTATTATTATTATTATTCACTAATAATATTTTAACTTCACACACACACACACACACATACACACTTTCTACATAATACTAATAAACATTCTTTATACAACATTCTTCTAAAAGGAAGAGATATCTTAGTAATATACTCTAGATATCCTAACTCACACTGTGAATACCTCAACATAACATTCTTATACAATATTTTTCTAAAAGAAAGGGATATCTCATTAATATACTCTAGATATCCTAACTTTTAGTATGAATATTTCAACATGACATTCTTAATACAATATTTTTTCTAAAAGAAAGGGATATCTCAGTAATATACTGTAGATATCCTAACTTATACTATGAATACCTCAACATTTACGCTTCACATTTCATTTTAATAAAAGAAATCAAATTACCTTTAATTCAAGTTGCACTCACCTAGAAGAATAGGAAGAAGGAACAGAACACAGTGTACTCTCCACTTTCTTTTGAAACCCTAAAAATAAAAAAGTTAATTATCATTAATATTTTAAAAACAGTCTAATTGATTATGCTAAAGTTACTCTCAATCATACATAGTTATAAATAAAAAGTACTACTCTGAAATACTACAAAAGTTTCACAAAATAGCTGAAAACTCTATAGAAACCCTCATTTCACCTCTGTATGAAGTTTCTCTTGATCACTCACTCAAATCGTAAGGAAGATGATTTCAATGACTACTCAGTGTCTTCAATATAAGCCCAGTTCAAAATCTTCCTGCATCCTTTCCCTTCCTCTATCTACCGTCCTGAACCATAGATACCCCAAACATAATAAATAAAGAAATAAAATTTAATTTCAAAGTAAAGTCTATACACCTTAATAAAAGAATAGAGCATTCGCATAGTATTTGTTAGGTCTTGAGTCCAATGGCTAACCATTCTGTGTTTTTTCTATATAAACACTACCCAAATTTTTCCAGCATTCTTTCCCTTCCTCTGCCGTCCTGAGCCATAGATGTCTGAAGACCATAGATAAATGTAAATCTGATTCACTGCATCTGGTCATCTTCTGATTTTCAGCGGTTGCACCAGGCAGATACCAGGAGGAAATTTCATACTTTCCTCGTAAAGTCGAATATAAGTTCGAAAATTTCAGAGAACCCCATAAAAAAGTCTAGCAGAATCGCTGTTCGTATGCCTCCCAGTGGCTATAGATGTAAACCGTTTACTCATGAGGTCTGATCACTATCAAGCTTTCGTCGTAAAAAAAAGTTCGAATGTGTTCGAAAATTTCTAGAGAACCCCCCACAAAAAAGTCTAACAGAATCGCTGTCCGCATGCCTCCCAGTGAGTATAGATGTAAACCATCCACTCAAAATCAACAAAATTGCTACCCGCATGCAAATGGTAGAATGATGTCTTCAATATAAGCCCTACCTAAAACCGTCACACATCTTTTCCCTTCCTCTATCTGCCGTCCTGAGCCATAGATACCTCAAAACGTAATAAATAAAGAAATAAAAATTTAATTTCAAAGTAAGGTCTATATGGCCTTAATAAAAGAGTAGACCATTCGCATAGCATTTGATACGTCCTGACTCTGATTCACAATGACTAAGCATTCTGAGGATTTTTCCACACTCTCACGAGACAAGTGATAGAATGATGTCTTCAATATAAGCCGTAGCTAAAACTATCGTGTATCCTTTCCCTTCCTCTATCTACCGTCCTGAGCCATAGATGCCTGAAGACCATAGATAAATGTAAGTCTGATTCACTGCATCTGATCATCTTCTGATTTTCAGCGGTCGCACCAGGCAGATACCAGGAGGGTATTTCATACTTTCCTCGTAAAGTCGTATATAAGTTCGAAAATTTCAGAGAACCCCATAAAAAAGTCTAGCAGAATCGCTGTTCGTATGCCTCCCAGTTACTATTGATGTAAACCATCCACTCAAAAGTCTAGAATGATGTCTTCAATATAAGCCCTACCTAAAACCGTGACACATCTTTTCCCTTCCTCTACCTGCCGTCCTGAGCCAAATATACCTCAAAACGTAATAACTAAAGAAATAACCATCCTGAGGTTTTTTCCACACCCACATAAGACAAATTCCAGAATATTTTCTTCTATATAAGCCTCTCACCAAAATCTACCTACATCCTTCCCCTCCCCTCCACCTTTATCCTCCACCCTGAGTCTTAAATGTGTAAGGCTATAAATAAAAGAAATTACATTCAAATTGAAGCTATCATAGTAAAGTGTAGTAAAACAACACAGTTTGAAATCGTTTAAAATGGTAAAACATTACATTTATGAAGTTTTTTCAAATCTATTTTCTCTAAAAATAAAAAAATTATTTACCTTTAATTCAAATTTTCCTTCAAGCGTCAGAACACAATATAATCTGAAGTGAAGAACGTTTTTTAAGAACTAGTAAAGGTAAAATGCTCTCCTACTTTGATATAACAAGTTCAATGTTACTCGAAATAATGAACATTCAATTGAACAGCTTAACATTATATAGGAATTTATTATCTATAAACTACACATGCTCTACATCACATGTGTTTATATCTTATGTTATTTAGTGTCATTATTTCATCAGCTTTCAATTCAATGTTAAATATCCCTCACAAACATTATTCAAATATCTCATGTTATCCGCTCTCTGTATTACATCAGCTATTGACTTCACTGCTACAATATCTCCTTCAAACATTACGAGGACGCATCATTACTTCCCCAAAACACTATCCAACATTTACACAGATAGTGAGCAGTCTTTGCATTTTCATCAGACGTCACGAGTTTGAGTACACGCTTTCATCAAATAATACTCACGACAATGTTTCACTACGTAATTTATTTATTTATTTATTTTCTTTCTTTCTATCTATCTTTCCCAACAGAGGCATGAGATTATTCCATCAGCTATTGACTTCACTGCTACAATATCTCCTTCAAACATTACAAAGAGGCCCCAAAACACTATCTAACATTTACACAGATAGTGAGCAGTCTTTCACTGGCCTGTTTGCATTTTCATCAGACGTCACGAGTTTGAGTACACGCTTTCATCAAATAATAGTCAAGACAATGTTTCAATCTTCAAACAAGATTATACACAAGCCTCATTTCTTCACGTGAATTTAATCTTCTTTAAATTAGCTCTATTTTATCATATATTTAACTAAGCCGGAAATTAAACTACAATGGTTTAAAAAACAAGTATCATACAAACTTTCTGATCACATTTCCTTTACTTATTTCATCAGATTCTACGCTCGCTGTTAACATGTCATAGCTGATTAATCTGAACATTGCATCATCCTAGACTTTAACTTGGAACGATTTCAAAACGAGTATGATAGTTCGTGT
Source organism: Lepisma saccharinum (assembly GCA_022664845.1). Classification (NCBI taxonomy): domain Eukaryota; kingdom Metazoa; phylum Arthropoda; class Insecta; order Zygentoma; family Lepismatidae; genus Lepisma; species Lepisma saccharinum. The sequence continues at coordinate 13,975 of JAGDQP010013496.1, forward strand.
GCAAATCAGAGAAAAGATTACTTCAATTTAAACCTCTTTCCTTACTGTTCAGTCATTTTCTAAATCGGTCTGTAATTTCACCTTCACAAAACTTTATACATGAACAACATTATCCTCCATATTAAAAAGGCTGAACTTGATAGCAAATCATCAAAATAAAATATATGATAACCTCCTAATACTATCAGTTCATCGGGGCAGGTCCTTTGCCACAAGTTCAGTCTTCCCAATATGCATACTAACTCAACAAAATAAAATGTGTTAACCTCGTAATAGTATCAGTTCATCGTGAACAGGCCCTTTGCGTCGGACATACTTTTTGTTGTTTTCTGTACAACACTCCTAATACTATCAGTTCATCGGGGCAGGTCCTTTGCGACAAGTTCAGTCTTCCCAATATGCATACTAACTCAACAAAATAAAATGTGTTAACCTATTAATACTATCAGTTCATCGTGAACAGGTCCTTTGCGTCGGACACACTTTTTTTTGTTTTCTGTACAACAAGTTCCACCTTCCCAATATGTATAGTACCCCATCAAAATAAATGTCATAAGTTCGGCCTTCCCATTATGTAACTCTCCTAACACTATCAGCTCATCGTGCCAAGTCCTTTCTAACAGGTTTAATTCAATATGCATAGTAAAAAATTTTTAAAAAATTATTTGACCTGCCATGTTCCCATATATCTTCATTGACCTGTGCGGCGTTGCCACGTCAAATCAACAAATAGTGTGTCCTCTACTACTTTGTATATTGGCTTCACATCTGCCTTCAGCAATGCAGACTTAACAACAATAAAATTCAAAACAACTTTATCCACCAGCAAATAACCCTGCAGTAAGACCATCCAACATCCCCCTTACATCAAATCCAACAACATCGATTCGGTAACATCCTTCATAGAAGATTGATCCTTCCAACACTATCCACCACTGGAATCCTATATAATTGGAACAATTAACAACAAAAGATTGACATCAGTTCCCTTACCCAGTATATTACAGTGAATGACCCCAGTGCAAATTTTCCCCACAGTGAAAAGTGACGAACGATATTTCGATATTGACAATGGCATTGAACACTCCCAAGGTTAGTGCAAGTTGAATAGTCTTAGCTTCTAGACACTTAACAACTATGAACGATCCAAACAAGTGACGTTTCGTTAATCAAACGCAATCAGTGTATTTAACAAACTTGTATCGTCATTCGTTAAGTGATACAATTACAGAACAATTTACAGTGAGATTCGTGAATATTTGACTTATTATTTTATAAACTCACAGAACAGTTTTACTTCTCTCAATATACAAAAACTAAGAACTTTTGGTTGACATTATATAATCTCAATTCTTTTCATTTATTTTAAACTATATTTTGCAATATCTATCTATTCATGTATACTCATTTATTTTACCCAACATCCAAAATTTGCATATTTAAAGGACACTATTTTCTAGATTCAACAATCCTTAAAAAGGAATTACTACTTGTTTATTTCAGTACTTGAATGTAATTTTGTACTCCAATATTTTCTCTTATGTTTATTATTATTTCTAATTGTTCTTCGCTTTATTACAGTATCTCCAACTGCAACTTTGGTTCCAGTTGAAGCTACTTTTTTAAGGCAACGGTAGTGTTGTATGACCATATATTTCAATTTATTAATTTCATTCTTTTCTTAAAGTTTTGTCCAACAGTGTATTCAGTGTGTAAGACATTAGCTTTATATTGAATTGTTTCTAAGATTTGTCTCGACGTCTATAATGTAATGAATCATGATTAAACGCTAAAATTATCCCAAGCTCCAAGGTAACAATTATTATGTAAGAACAGAGCAACATGACAGTGAGAGCATTTCTATTCCCGTGTATAAATCCCTACGAAAAGAACACTTTCCTTGAAACCACGATTTAACCTTGGTTCACACGAACTTTGTTTGAATTGTCACATATGTACCATCCCTTTCTCTAGAATCACGTAACATCCTGGAAACTTATTAGTGATGTGAACAGTAACAAAAGAACCTTTCCAAGAAATGATTTAAGAATTGTAAAAGCTTCACCTTGAACAGTGTATTTTTCCCACATTAAATCCATTAGTGCTTCCTTCGTTTCGAAAATAAACTATTATAAATATTACTGAAATCTTCCTTCTTCAAGCACTCGCAGACAGACACTTATAGACGCTATAGCTTCAGCCAAGATTCTACAAACAGCTATCTAGAAATTACTCTTCGTTTTGGACTTAGAAGAATTATAGAATTTTACATCTTTGGTTTTAACACGATTAAACCACTTATACAGTGAAAGTGACAGTTTGAACTTAGAACATGAAGTGCATGTAATTCAACATACCAACAGTTCAAAACATCCTAAATTAAATTATCTAATTATCTCTAAATTATCTAAAATCGTATATGTATTTAATTCGGTATAATTTGGTATTTGGAGCTTAAATTAAACTCATTTGTATGCTTGATATTTTATATCTAATGTGTTCAGATTTGCATCATGATTCAGAACTCTGACGCCGACGGTGTACTGACATCTCTTTTTAAAGTAACATTTTTAGTTTATATAATCTTGTATTATTTAATTTAGCTAGCTATGTTCATCAATAAATGTTATTGTTAAATGTTTACGTGTGTTTGCTCATCCTTAACTAAGTCCGTCAAGAAGGTGAACATCGTCTAACTTCTAGGTACCATGCAGACAGCTCGGAGACTTCCCGTGATGTCCAGCCTCATTGCTATCGTCTAGATCTCTCGCATACGCCCTCAGCCCGGTCTATAAATGTGCCCCGAGGTGGTCTGTTATCATGGTGTTCGGCAGCTAGAAATGACTTATTTAGACCGACAATCGAGTCCATTATCATTAGGAAAGTCCTACATAAACAAAAGCTGCCAGTAAAAGAAGTGCAAATAACACCAAAAAAAATAAAAAATTATATACAATATGTGAGCTACCTAGATTCGTGATAACATATCTAATAAGCATCTATTGCAGGACAGTTGCACTACTATCTCACGTTTATGTACAAAATGATAACTAGAGTGTTTGTAGAACAAACTTCTGTAAGCATAGTTACACAATGAAATCACAAGCACGCAAAATATTTAGTTCTTCGAAGGTCACTTGACTTGAAAGAAAGAAGCGCTTTCTACCATGTGAGCAAACTAACGTCTCCACTGTAACAGTTGTCGCTGCAAATATATTTCACAGCATTCTGATATTCATGTCATCTCTTGAGCACCGATGTAGCTCTATGTGTAACGCATACTTTACTCTGTGAAGAATAATATGTCGTATGACAAAATAAAGTATATCATGAAGTTAGGTAGATTAACCTATATATTTGAATTTGTTAGCATAAAATTTCACAAGAATGCACATTACACATTTTTACGCATTATTAGAATACTAAGCAATCTAATTTTAGGCCTTTTTATAACGTCAAAAATCAACATGGAATATGTGAACAAGGGTTAGATAAGGTGCGTAGACAACCTAGGTGCCAGGAGTTTATACCAGTTGCGTACCCAACTAAATATGGGACTGTTTAGGTACGGGTTAAGTACATACCAGATGCGTAGCCAACTGAGTATGCAGGATGACACCAAATGCGTAGCCAGCTGAGTATCGGGTATTTTAACCAGATGCGTAGCCAACTGAGTACGGATAAAAGTTTGGTTAAAGTGAGAGTACACGCCAGATGCGTAGCCAACTGAGTATCAAGGAAGGTACCAGATGCGTAGCCAACTGAGAACGGAGCAAGGAGAGCTGACCACACGGGAGCGAGTGATACCTCTTGCCTTGCGTTAGGCCATCTTATAGGTGATTTGGGGGTCTTCATTCTCGTCATTTGGCGACTTTAGCTTCATCTGATGTTTACTTGTAGAGTTGACTGTCGTCTGCATTTATTTATGTGTCGCTACTTGTTTACATCACTTCTACACATGTTCGTTCTATAAATATGATTGCTTTGTTTACGTAATTTCCACATGTTTAGAATATACGAGGGATATTGCATTTCCCCTCCCAGGGGAAAATAGTGAACAAGAGTGAACTATTTTCTTGTTCATTGACACATATTATGTTTCTTAGCACTATAATCACTTCACTTTTTATACACTATATGGGTAGAAGTTTTGCATATGCATGGGCTCGCTTTGTAGAAACACTTGGCAACTAATAGCGTTATACCGCTGAGCAGGCAGATTCGGCCTGATTTGGCGTCATTATCCTCGAGTCGATGGGACATATTAGTAATGCTATGATTGATTTTAGTACTTCTACATGAGGTCACTTAATGTTTGTGTTGTTTTAACACGGCTGAGTGTCGTTTCCTCGTACACTGTTGTTTAGTTCTTGGGCACAAAGTTTTACTTGCAAGTGTTGGTTTCACTATAATAGTCTATTTTTATGTGAAGTGGGGAATGCTTGTTTGTGATTTGCTCACTGTTTGACAAGTACGTTCTTTGTATTACTTGACGTAGTATATAAATAAAGAAAATTGTCATCAGTGTTGTAGTTATGCCAATAACACAACAAGCTATTATATACATAAGCATTTTCTGAAAGAAATATATGAGTTATTTTAGGTTTTCAGCTTTTCTTAAGCGGTTGTATACAACACATAAAGAACTAATAATATGGTAAATAATATGAAAATCATGGTAACTACTGCTGTGATGAACCATGAAAATGAAGAGTGTAGGTAAAAATCAGAAAACTTATCTGGCAATTTGTTTTTCTCATGGTTTAATAGTGTTTGTAGATTGTCTATTCTTTCGCACTCAATTTCCACATGGATGTAAAACTTTTTATCGCCATCAGACCCCAAGTGTCATACACCATTTCATCACTGATATTTTGTATTGGATGATGGAGTAGTTCAGCCCGTTTTTTCATTGTTTTTTTCTTAAGTAACTGACAATCCGGACAATGCTTGCAATATAATCCAATCAGTGATTTCATTTGAGGAAATAATATTTTTGTAAACAGTGTTTATATATCTTACGAACCCAAAGCAATCACTGATGGGGTGTGCATGTATATCCTCAAATAATATCTTTGTTAGTTTCAGATGTATACATAAAAGGTATACATGTCCATGACGAGGTCTGTTTTGTATACGATATAGAACTTTGTCTCCAATTGAATATAATTGTGATGCTCTAGCGGCAGTTGGTTTGATAGATTGCTAATTACATCTGTTATGTCTGAGAAAAAAGGTATATTTTCTGTTCTTTAATTGATGTTTCAGTAGAGAAATGATTTTGGATGCAGAAACTTTCGTCCAATGTATTGGAACGAAAAACCAAATCTTGTTCTGAAGGGGTCACTACGTCAGTAGTTTTTTTCTATTTGCTATATTTCTTGTTTCTTCTTCCTCTTCTTCTTCTCTTGCATGCTGTCTTCTTCTTTCACGATGTCGTCCTTTTGTTCTAGTCGGGATATTATATTGGCTGGTTTGTGGATGCCGCTTCGGTGCCGAACTTCAAACTGGAAGTCGCTTATATATAATCTAATTCGATGAAATTCCTGATTATCCGGTTGTTTCTGTTGGTTGACCAGCGCGCGGCTATCGGTGTACAATATGAATGGTCGAGCCATTATAAAGTATTGGAACTTGCTTAGGCAATATAAAAGCGCACTGAGTTCTTTAGCCCAAGTACTGCTGTTTCTGATTTAGACGTCTCGAACACTACGATATTAGTTTATCTTCGTCATTTTTAGGGTTATATGTTGCCAATAAACCCCCCACTTGGATGTTACTTCAGTCAGGGTATACCCTTATCTCGAGGTTGTCATCTAAGTCTCTTAAATCTGGTGCATTTAAGATATTTTGCTTTAGCTGGACAAATACATTTTCCAGTTCTTCATTCCATGAGAGTTTACTTCCTTTAGAAATAATTGCTTGCAGGGGCTCTATTTTCTCGCTATAGTGATTTATGTGATTGCCCACGAACGAGCACAAACCGAGAAAAGATCTAAGTTGGTGTCTAGTCCTGGGTGTCTCAAAGCCAGGAGCTATCTGTATCTTCTCGGCTATCTTCCGAGAAATTGAAATTTTTTGTCCACTGACCTTATGTTCTAGTACGTTTAATTCTGAGAAAAAAATTACATTTTTGAGGTTTTGGCCTGAAATTATGTTTTCAAAGTCTTTTTAGAAGTCTTTCTAGTGATTCTAAATGCTGCTTGCGAGTATAATCGCTGATAATAAGTTCATCTGCGAAAGATATAATAGAATCTGCTAATCCTTGTAGTAACATACTTGTTGCTATTGAAAGACTTTGGGAGGTCAAATGACCCATAGTGCACTTTTTGAAGTGAAAGGTTTTCTTAGTGTGCGGAACTTCGAAAGACATACTTCAGGCTACTAGGATGAAGCTGGATTTGAAAATATTACGCAGAAACATCTAATGTTGAAATCATATTTTTGCCTCGTAGACTGTTCAAAACGTCCTCACTTGATGGAAATGATATGGCCAAATATCGTGTTTATTTGTTACAAGCATGCAAATTTAAAACCAGGCGAAAATCTTTCTCACCATGATCATGGGGAACGAAAATTCACTTGTATCCGTCTTTTGTATTATATTTGTCTGCATTAATTCTTCCAGCTGTTTATCAAGCTGCGCTCTTAAAGCAACTGGGAAAGGGGGTGATCTTTGATGGAAAGAAGCTGATTTGTCTATATGTATACGATGAACGTAACCTTCGAATGATTCTATATCACTGGGAAAGTAAGAGAAAGTGTCTCTATATTTGTACAAAAGTTCATGAAATTGATCCTTCAATTTTACATGTAAATTTGGATTTATACCAAAGGTAGATATATCGATTTAATTTTCTCTGAATTTCAAAATTTTTTCAATTTGTTCTTTTGTTCTATATTTAAAGACATTATCTAGGTCTTCCTTCAGATCATCTATTTTCAAAGAGATTCTTCCAGGGTTTCGTTAGTATATGCTACTGGAGTGTTCTTTTTTAATTTTATTTTCTTTGATGTTGGGTTAATTACGACCTTTAGAATTATGTGTTGGCATTTTTAATGATAAATTTCTCAGACCGTATTTATCAAGTAATGACTGCAGTACATGAACATAAATAGATGCTGATTGTTGTTTTCTTCTAAGTTATCGACTCGTACAGGAAGAAAAAAGTACTCTTGGCTGGTATTGTTACATGTTTAGAAACAAAAACATCAGCAGGATTTTCCTCTTTCACTTGATTTATGACAGCTTGTGAAATTGAACTCTTTCCGCTTCCTTCATGTGGAAATGCTAGTTCCCTTCGTTGCTTATAGAAAGTTATAACATTTTTCTCTAGGTCTAATTTTGCTTGTAGCCTCTTGAGTAAATACTGGTCAACGATTAGGCTTAAATTTTCTTGCTCAATTATCCTAAAATAATGAGAATACAATGTGTTTCCAATTTTAAATTTGATCAGAGCTATATAGTTCATTTGGACTATTGTTCCAACTATACCTCGCATGCTCGTGACATAAGGTATTAAACTTCAGTTTCTTTCGACCGCCCAATCGGCTGCAGTTTCTCGGTATTTGATCCCTAGACCAAATGGAAATTGTGCTTGCTGGGTCTATGATCGTTGGTATAACTTCGTCAGCTGTGTATACGTTAATGATAATTTATTTTCTTCAGTGTTATATTTTATTAGGTCCCTATTTTTCGTTGTTGTTAATCGACCAGAAAAAGTCCTGCATTCAGCTGACGCAGATACTTTTGATTTAAGTTCAGTCTTCTCCCTGTTTCTTACTGCTTGCGTCTTCCGGCCTTCTACATCATTTTGGGTCCGGGACGCCATTTCTAGTTTTCCGAGTTGACGTCCTTCTTATCTTTATGCCAAGAAATTTGTGCGGAATGACCTCTTTTAAAACATATGGCGCATAGAGAGGCAGTACTAGGTTCGTTTTGATTCTTCTCTCAATCCTTTTCTCCGTAGTTTTGTTTCCCGCCTTTATCTCCTTTTTTATTGTTATAATATTTCTTCTTTCCATTTTTCCTGTAGTCCTGCTTCTGGCTTGTGTTATTTTTGATTACCATTAGAGATAGTTCTGCCAATTTATTGGTTATACTTTCCAAATTATTTTCTGGTGGGTTTATTTGATTGGGATTGGGTTTAATTTGGTGTATCTGATAGGAGGATGTATCAATCATGTGTTTTAACGGTTCTTGACCAGGGGGTATAGATTGGTTATTATACCATGTTCGGATGGGAAGTTGGGGTATAGTTTTGTTGCCTTGAGATGTTTTTGTTTGGTAGATAGTATTTCGTGATGTGGCTCTTTCTTTGGCCATGGTAGTAATGTTCTTAGATTTGAGGATGGTTGGTAAGGAAATACTTGGCCGGGCGGTTCTGGTTCACCTTTACGAAAGTCTATTATGGGCTTTTGTGTGGTCCACGGAGGTAGGGTTTACGTTCTAGTAGTCTGCTGGTTTTGAATTCGATAATAAGGATGTTGCCTATTAGGATTTTGAATATATGGAATTCGACTAGTTTGTGGTTGGATGAATAAATCTTGATTGTTATTTTGAGTATACACTGGTCCTAGTCTGTACATAGGATTTTGGAAAGTAGCTATTTGCCTTATCGTGGAATTAAGCATAGGAGTAGTCCTTGTATTCTGCATCTGCTGGGCTTGGTTCACTATCAGGGCTTGTTATCTTTCCATAAATTCCCTGTTTTTCAATAAATTTGTTGATGCTTCTAGTGCATGCAAACGCTTCTGAGGATCTCTAACAAATGGATAATTTTCTAAAGCAATATTCTTGAAATATTCTTTAGTTAAACCTCTTGATAAGTAATGATCTTTTTGTTCTTCTGTGGCCTCAGGGATATTGGGTCTAATCGCTCTGAATAATCTCAAGAAATATCAGTCGATAGGTTCGTCTAGTTGTTGCTGCATCGAATTGATTTCCAAGTCCGCTTTGTATAATGGTATCCTGGGTCTACAGAGGCTAGTAAGTTTATCCTTCAGCTGCGTGTATGTTTTTTCTTCCAAGAGATTCTGAGACTTTAGTTCAAAAACTAGGTCCAGTGCCGTACGTATCCTGTAGGTACATAGACAATAATTCTTTTTCTTTTGCTTCATCCCATTGTTACAGGGAGGCTAGATACTCAAACAGCATAAAAACCTGTCTGGTTCCTCATTAATATGACCTGAAAATGTTGTCAAGGGGGTGAGGTTAAATGATGGTTTTGGTGGAATTGCCATTCCGTGACTTTTTCCGCTATTGTTTGTTTCTTTATCAAAATTTGAAGTTCTATCACCAGACCTCGTATTAGTAGCATTTATCTATTGAGAAAAAATGCTTTCCATATTTGATGCCTTTTTTTCTAATAACCTAGCCATTGTAACCTTGCCTTTATAACTATTAATCATGTAAATGTCAAACAGTGATTTAAGATAAGAAAAATAGTTACTTGACACTCTTTAAAAATTCCTGGTATTTTGGGATTTTTGTACACCTTTTATGCACTTTTTCTTTCCTCCACCCTTATAAATGTGGAGACGACGCATCCACCACGTAATGTTTCTTTGATTTCTTTGTGGTAGAGACAATTGACACCCGGGAGTGGATTTTAGCCCTCAGCCTTTTATTATAAAAGATAGTAACGTTAACGAAATTAGCGTCCCGTAGGAAACCAATTTACAGATCTCAAGGTAGAAGGATGACTTCTATAGGCTTCTTCTTCTTTGAGTGTTTAGTAGAGATCAGGAATGAAGTGATAGCAACGGTTGCGTAGTCAACCTGGATGCCAGGAGTTTATACCATTGCGTATCCAACAGAAGTATGGGCCTGTTTAGGTATGGGTTAAGTACATACCAGATGCGTAGCCAACTGAGTATGCAGGATGACACCAGATGCGTAGCCAACTGAGTGTCGGGTGTTTGTAGCAGATGCGTAGCCAACTGAATACGGATAGAAGTTTGATTAAGGTGAGAGTAGACACCAGATGCGTAGCCAACTGAATGTGCAGGAAGGTACCAGATGCGTAGCCAACTGAGTACCAAGGCGTGTTCCAGATGCGTAGCCAACTGGGAACGGAGGAAGGATAGGGGCTGACCACCCGGGAGCGAGTGATACCTCTTGCCTTGCGTTGATCCATTTTATAGGTGATTTCGGGGGGTGTCTTCATTCTCGTCCTTTGGCGACTTTAGGTCCATCTGATTTTTACTTGTAGAGTTGACTGTCGGCTGCACTTATTTATGTGTCAATACTTGTTTACATCACTTCTACATATGTTTGTACTATAGACATGATTGCTTTGTTTACGTAATATCCACGTGTTCAGAATATACGCGGGATATTTCAATATAGTCTATCTTATTTATTACTGATTCTGAGCGACATACAGAAACCGCGAACAATATTAATTAACAGAATGCTGATCGGGATATTTCCGACCAATACGTAAGGTTCACCTACCTTACGAATATCCATGCTACCAGCACGGGCTTTGTTCTGTTGGACTATCGACATTATGGACAGTTTCCACTGCAACAAAATGCGTTAAAGCTCCATAAAATTTCTCACGCCAGACTTTCCAGAGGCCAAGGAACATGGTGGGACGGTGACTTTGATACATCGTTCAAGCAGGTCAAATGCGCAAATATCCATGGAACTAGGATCAGGGCTTTTCACAAGAATGTCTTGAAAAAGAATAACACGTATTCCAACTTCTTGCTCCATGTTTCGATAAAACCGAACGGATGTTCTTACGGTGTGGCTTGACGCTTCGTCCATGTGGATCCGCACCTGATGAGTGCTCGTTCCATACAAGCGAGGGATGTCTGTCCGAAATATTAGGTTCATGATGGCTTACTGAAGGTAGTATCATCGATCTTGTTGCTTTAGCGGAATGCAAGAAAGAAGGGGAAACTTAAACTACGAAGATGACTTCCCCTGGAAATTTCTTCTTCTGGAAGTAGCTTGTTACGAGCACTTTAGAGGTTGTTAGTCTCTTTACCAAAACACTTTTTACCTCGGGACACGTATTTACAATTGTTTGCATAACTAACATGAAATAGGGTAACGGAAGACATAACATGTATTTTTCACGGCGCAATAAGTACAAATAAGCTAACCTAACCTAAAACCAATGTGCCATTATTTCAAACGCCCTTTATGTCCAAAATAATGAAATTGAGCCATATCTTAACAATACGAATTCAACTCACTTGTTGTGCGGGTGGACTGCCGTTAATATATGTACATTTTGGAGAACTGTTCTTGGGACACACGCAACTTCACTTTGTCTATGTAGGTATCACTTCACTCAAAGCTGGCATTCTGAGACAAAATTAGAAAGAGTACATAGAAACGTCATTGTCATCATTGAGGAAGATGGTCTTCCGTTTGAAGCCATAAGTTCTGATTGATTGTTACAGTTTGTCCGAACACTGTATAATTTAACTAAGTTCAAAAATTGCCAAATAAAACTTAAAGTACACTGTTTCAAAAATGTCACAAAAATACTAAGTTCAATAAGTTTCGGACTTAGCAGAAAAGCGGTCACTACGAGAATCGAACAAACTGCGCTAACCGAAGTTAACGGGCCGAAGATACAGGTAAGAGTGCGTAAAGAACAGAAGGGGAAATGATATTTTATAGAAGGAAATTGGCTTCCATCGATGTGTCAGTTCTGATGCAATCAAGATTGTAATTGGCTTCTCGGTGGAAAGTAGGATCTGGATGGGTTCTGAGGAAAAGTATATCTACTGATTCAATAATTTGAACTGACTCGTTTTGCAGGGAACATGATTCCTAATTAAGAACAGTATCCTTCCGTCGGTTTTGATTGTAGAGTTCGTAAACGAAAGTCTATCGTACGTTACCATACGTACCCGGTGGAAAAACACTGTTTTAATAAATGTCTGCGATACGACCGAGCAGGCTAAAGATAACAACAAAGTTATATTCTACGAGGAGATAGAGAGGTTGTTTGGCCGATTAGCAAAGTATAATACGAAAATTGTGCTGGCTGATTTCAACGCTAAGGTAGGGAGGGCGATAAAATATAGACTTATTACAGGAAAATACATCCTTCACGAAATCACCTACAAAAATGGAGAAAAACTGATAAATTTAAAATATCGAAAAACCTATTAGTAAAGAGCACATACTTTTAAGCACAAAGACATACACTTTAATAAATTAGGATGGCTCCGGGAAAATTAACATCGCAAAATTTTTAAGATCATTATGCTATAAAACTTGACTCATGCTATATCTTACTATAGACTATTCATTTCGGATTTGGTATATTTTAAAACTTTCTACGTCATTGCTACTATAGTAGATATCATGACACAACAACGGTAAATTGCGGGTTGCCTAGATTTCAGGGGCAACCACCACTCATTGTTTTGACGTGGTAGGTTGTTGACCCCGTGACGCGGTATGGACGTTTGTAGAAGATTACTATTGAATTTTGAGTGGGAAAAAAGTGATGACGTAATCGAACATGGCGGTTTGGAAATTCCCTTCACGTGACAGAGGTCATTGACCTGTGATGTTGACAAATGTTGAGTGCAACGTACTCATGGTGAGATTATCTATAGCAATTCAGAACATGATTTTTGATGTCACGAGGTCATTGTCCAGGAGGCAGGATAGTACAAGATGTTTGACGTCACGGCTTGAGTACAAGCGAGCAGTTGACTATTGACATCAGAAAGTCATTGACAAGATGTAGGAAATAACTTCTTACCTGACGTAATGGCGTGTGTGAAAGTTTTTGATTCTATATATAGATTGCAGTAGTGTTGTATGTATCATTATAAAGAGAGGCAAGCTTTAGCCATGGCAGAGCAGCAGCAAGGTGTAGCACGTTCTGTTAAGTTGGGAGTAGAAGATGTGGAGGACCTTGACGATACATTGGAATTATTGGATAGTAGTTATGAAGTAGAAGATAAAAATCGTACCATATATAGTTTGTTAAAGTCTAAAGTGAAGAGTGAACTATCATTATTATCTTCCTTTTCATTTAATAAAGATAATGATGACCACGACGAGGATATTAAGGAAGTCTATTCTTCGTTAATGCCAAAGACAAAGACGGAGAATGATGATATTAGTGTGGTATATTGATCATTAGCTTCAAAGAAGAAGAAAACAAAGACAAAGCAGCGTGTGTTGGAGGGAGCTGAATATCCTGTAAAGAAGCGTTTGTGTTATGATAATGCTGGAGTGAAGCAGTCATCATCAATACTATCAAGAGCAGCAGCAGCGGCAGGAATAGCTCCACCACTACTAGGATCAGCAGGAAAAGCAGTAGCAGCACCAGCAACAGTAGCAGCAGTAGCGAAACCAGCAGGAGGGACTCGAGTAGTTGTGAAAAGTGCCAAGTGTGGATGCAAGAACAAGAGGGTAGATGAGAAATATATTCGTCTAGCTTTACAATAGTGGAATCCTAAGAGTACATCGATCTGTGAAGGGTGTTTCAATGAAGAAAACAATCAAAGTGGGCATGCGTGTTTAGGCTATATCAAGCCAAATGAACTAGTAACACTTGTGTTTTACAAACTTTTCGTACTTACTTAAAGGATAACCCAATCACTTGTAGTGGCTGGATGTTAAAGATTCTTCATAATAACTGTATATATGTGTGGAATACGGGGAAAGTGCTTTCAAAACATTTGTTGAATCAAGTGAATCATCATGAAACTTTTGTGGAGTACTATGAAATTTTCAAACGACAGGGTCATGTAAGTATTTCCATGAATACTCATAATAACTGTATATATGTGTGGAATACGGGGAAAGTGCTTTCAAAACATTTGTTGAATCAAGTGAATCATCATGAAACTTTTGTGGAGTAGTATGAAATTTTCAAACGACAGGGTCATGTAAGTATTTCCATGAATACCTTTTTCGAAAGTTGTAGAGAATTAGTTCATAATACTAAATTCATTGCTCAACTCATTACTGATGTCATTCATGAACAATTTTCTGTAGAAAAGTCTGTAAGTGTGTCTTTAGAACAGTACATTATTGATGTGCAGGGATTTAAAATATCTGCACATGAGTTTATTATGAGAGAATTTTATGTTATAGCGTGCGATGCTAGTCTTTTAATCCACTGTTTAGTAAAACTTCCATGTGAGATTACGTAAGTAGGAGTAGAATGTCAAAAACAAGTGCAATAGTTAACACAAAAGTTTCATGATTTACATTGGGACACATCAAATGGATACGGCGTTTCACATCTTCGTAGAATAATTTTTCAATTGTGTTCAAGTGAAGCTACATTGCTTTGTAAAGGTCTTGAAAAAATATCTCACTTGCAAAGTGTAAATCATGTATGTGAAAAGGAATGTCCTGCCCTGAAAACATTAAACTTGAACATTGGTATGTCTAAGTATACTTATCATGACCCTGTGGAGGTGAATGCCTGTGCATTAAGAAACTGTTTGCAAATACAGTATTGGATGAAACATGAGAAACCAAAAAATCTTGTAAATACCTTATCAGCCATGCAAGTGCAAGTTGTTTTTTAAAACACTACTTACTCTTAAAGAATAAAGAATGAATACTCTATGAATTTGTTTTTCATTTTAAATCAGGATAAATGATAACAAAAAGGTTTAAATTATATAAACGTATTTATTTACTTTTTAAATGAAGAGTAATATACAATTCTACGTACAACATAGTTTGTTTTTTGTTTTATGATTTGTTTAACATATTTTACTACAATTTGATCATTTTTTTCTCAAATGAACAGTATTGAATTTTGGTATGATATTACTCCCCTTACAATAAAGTAAATAAAGACTATACAAAATAATCCACAAAGGATTGATCTATTATCCTGAACCTGAATATTATTATATTAATACAATTTTTAATTTCGTTTTAAGAACGTTACAATTTGCTTAGGAGGTGGTCTTGCAAAGGTATCAAAATAAAAAAAACCTTGCATTTTCATTAATATAAATTGCAGTCCAATGACTTCCTCCACTTGAGGAAGAACTTAAATTAACAATAAGTGCTGCTGGAAACTGTACACGAAGAAATAATGTATTAATGGCATAAATGCCAATCAGTAGACTTGCAGGTAAACAATCACGTAAAATCACTTTCATCAGTTGGTCCGTCCACATTGTTTGTTATAGGACTTGGTATGTATACACAGTTATTTTGATTTAACAATGATAAACCAAGCTTATAAAATTTAATATAATTTGCGTAAGTCCATCGTTCCTTCACTGCACATCGGAAATAGGAGAATCGATGCAATGAACACACTGCCTTGAGGGATATGCCAATTGAGAAAAGTGAGGATTTTTAATTCTTCTTCTAGGTTGATTACACTTTTCCCAAGGATAGATTCGAGAAAAAATTGTCTTGTTTTCCCAAAAGTGTACACTACACTACTGTACCGAGTATATTTGGTAATCACACTTTTAACTTCACTGTAGGGGGTATCACCATCGTTCCAGTGGAGCCCGTAGAGATGCTGAGACAAGTAATTGTTATGTAATCGTAAGGCTGATTATAACTGGGAGTAGGGGAAAGGAGGTTTAAAGATCCAACTTTGTGAACAATCCAAGTCAGGATTTATAATAAGTTAATTCAAGACTAACCTTTCGTGTTCGTCCTTGTCATTTTCACCTAGTGTGAGAGCAGAAAAGTGTACTAGAACACGCATCGTGAAGGAATGAAGTTAAAATTAAAATGTACCATCGGTATATACATTTCTACTTTTATCAATTTCTATAATCGAATCAAACTGAGCATACACAATACATGATACAGACTGTACTAGTTCTTGACTAAACGATATTTTTATATTAACAGGAGAGTCTCTTACAAAATCCCAAGTACAATCATCAATACTTTCTGTAGGAGACAGAATAAATGGGAAAATGGTATAACCATGTGCAAAATCATGAGAAGTAATCGTATGTGCAGTATTATCATGAACGATCCCAGTACCAGAAAACGGTGAAATAACTGAATGAATAATGCTCTTTGAAAATCAGGGGTTAGGGGAGTGGGTCGATAAAATTTAGAGCCTACTTGAACCTGCTGTTTGTTGAGATTGAAATGTTCAAACTGGAGAGGGTTCAGATGATATTTGACATTCATTGCTGTATTTGCTCCGAATCCAATGACAAGGTTTTTCGGTACACTACCCAAAATAAATTATCAATATTAAATGAAGCTACATTTTGTGGAATAGTAATGATTCGTGTTTCCACTCTAGTGAGTGGTAATTTTGCAGTATGTTTTTCCATGTGAGAATTTAAATGAAGAGATAAGTCAGCAGAAATAGTAAGACAACGGGCATATAATACAACTTCTTGTAAGACAACTTTAAAGTTTGAATTGTCAGCAACCATTAAACAAAATGAATCTTTATTACGAAACAGTTTTATACGCAAACTTACTTTATTTGGGATTATACGATCTAAGTTGGCAATATCTGTAAAGAGACGTCCAACCATTTCAAAAGGAGCACCACCACTAGCTATTTACATTTTTTTACGAAAACCAGCATTATTTTCATCAAGAATATTACATTGGCCATCAGTATCTTTATGCCATAACGCACATGTGAGATGAGTCTTCGAAGCATCTTCAAACTAATTAAGTACTGATTCTAAGAAAGCATATGAGCCAGAAGAGGAAGAAATTAATTTATCATTTAAATGTACATTGACTTGACTGAACATAGAATGAAGGAAGTTATTTACTGGTGCTACAACAGCTTGCCCTGCTGATTGATCGCCTTGTGCTGGCTTATATACTTCTAAGTTATCGCCATTAGCTTTTGTTATTTTACAACGTACATACAAGTACAATTAGAAAGGATGAATATATTCTCCAAAATCTCCCGGAATCACAAAACCAATGGGGCCCTCTGAAGTAAGTGTAGAAATATAATGATAATCTTGCATACGAGAAGACTCAATAGCAGCTTGAGTCATGGGGACAGTTTGCAAATCAAATTCATTAGTACAACATCCCTTACTTGATGCAAAAAAGGAAAGACATTTTATCTCCTAACTAAAAATATCCCTTTCTCGAAATGACATTGTTTTCTTTTTCTTCTTTCTTTTGTTAATAATTGGTGGTACAATACATTTAGGAAGAAGAAGAGCTTTTCGGTGAGGCTCCCGCCGTCTACCACTAAAACTAAGCAACTGATTAATTTTATTTTCCGCTTTTGTTCTTAAAGATGAACCCGCCTGATGTACTCTACTTTTACCTGATTCATTAAATGGACGATTTTTTCTAATACATCTCCTGCAACTTACATTCCTGTTTGTAATGCTTGCCGACCAACTGCTTTAGCTCCTTGTTTAATAAGTGGCATAGCAAACCGAAAGAGACCTGAAAATAATCCCCCTAATCCATGTCCACGCTGATAAACTGGTCCAGCAAAATAAGGGATGCTTCTACCATCAAGTGGAACTTTCATTTTCACGAGTGTTGCTGAAAGTGAAGTGTTATGGCCAATGTCCCAGATGCGAATGAAATATACCGTCCTGCATGGTTCTTTAGTAGTATTTCAATTGTGTCAAATGAAAGTTTACTTAAAGGAAAATAATGTACATTCTGAAATGTTATTGTCTGTACTTTACCATGATTACTATCAGACATGGCTACAATACGTCGTAAGAGTGCTTTTGTATCACCTACAAATTGAGGCTGTATAAGGTCAGTGTATACAAATACTTGGTGTGGATACCCAATGTCAATCTAAGGTTGTTTTTGAGCTCGTTATGATTTAAAAAGATTTATACCAGGTTCGAAAACTAATTGTAATACAAGTGTGGGTGAAAGATAAAATGATTTAATATTAGCATTTGTTTTAATAGTAACAGTATTTGAAAATTCAAAGTAAATTAAGGTTATGCTGAAATATTCATAACCTCTATAATGACAGTATGAAAGAATAAGTTCCTGGTGATATTTTATATTTTACATTATCGCCATCTACTCTTTCATACCACATAATATTTTGACCTACAGTTTCATTATAGGAAGTTAAGGGGATATGAATTTCACTAAGCCCTACCATCCACGATAAATTACTAAGAAGAATACGATGATTTAAAATATTTAAAAAATGTGATGGATGATTCTTGCTATATGTATTTGTACTAGCATTTGAACTAAATGTAATGTAAAATCTATCATCCGTACTTTCCGAAATCGTTTCTTCCGCTTAAACTGAAATGTAATGTTCGAAGTACCAAATTGAAATTGTAAGTTTTCTCCCTGTTCATCTTTTAAGTCCACATGTAGAGTATCAAGATTTTTTCTACTTTAACATAGTCTGGACGATCAAATAAAAAAGAATGCATTTTACCATATTGATATTCATAGATACTAATTTTACGAAGGAGTTCACCAACGACAGGTTGATCTTTTACAATGTCAAGACAAACATTAATTTCAGAAGGAATATTATAATCGAGGTTGCATTCAAATGGTGCACTAACATGGAAAAACACAGTTTTTTTTCTGATTTCGGTTGAAAATGTACCTCATCTATTTGTACATATCGATTATTGGAGAATCCTAACAAATTTTGTAAACCACCAGTCATTCTGCGATCTTGTTTATATTTTATGAAAAGTTGATTTTTGTCTTTATCATAGTAAAATGAAAAAATATTATCTTTTTCAATAGTATCAGCATGATCTTCCTTTTCAAAATTTCCAATTATAACGGAAGTATCATCATTTTCTGCATGAATTTGTTTATTCTCAATACGAATTTGTAATACACGATCGAGTTTTAGGTTTTCTAAAAGAGATTTTCCTTGATTTGGTTTAGTATGTTTTGTGATAAAAGGGAGTAATGAAACAATATTTGAAATTGAATCATAATATCCAGGATAAAAATTAACTTCGTAACGTAATTCACTCTTACCATTAATATGAACAACTACTTGTTCTTCTTTTCGAATATTATAAAAACTCCATGGTATGCAAACAGTACTTAAGCCTACCACCAAATTGCCTTGTAAGTAAAAGGGTTGACATAATATTGTGGTATAGGATGAAGTCTTATTTCCAAAAATATTATTACCCACATTTGATGGTAATGTGATGTAAAATTCATCTTGTTGCTCAGAACACATCATCATGATGACTGAACATATTTCTTTTTAACCCGTGAATTCATACTAGGCAGATACGCTAACCATTTCACATATATCCAATCCTTTCTGCGTTTTAACACATTTTTAATTAAAAATGTTTTATTTTTCCCTACAACCAACGCTTGCAATTTTTAGTGTGTAAAAGATTCCTTTGATGGGTCTCCATTCCAATCTTTAATTTTGTATTTTAGTATTGCACTTTCAATACAACGATCTACAATAAATATTTTTGAGACCATTTTGGTAAATATCCCTTTTCCAATTTGTGTTTATATTTACTAATATGAACATAATCCCACTTTTGAAATTTACACTTACTTTGAACACGTTTTCGTTTTCCATATAATGTTTCCCATATTTGATTTGTATTATCTTCATTAACTTCTATAGGAGCAATTTTAATTGTGGAATGTACAGTGTGATTGTAACTATCTGCAAGATCGTCAAGTACATTAATGTAGTTATAAGTGTTTTCAGATGTAAGGTATTTGTAATTTTTTTCTTTTAAAGCTCGAATAAACCTTTCTACGATTGCACTCTTCATTTCGGAATGTACACTATAATGATTAATATGATACTTTTCGAAAACACGTTTTACATGTTGATTATAAAATTCTGTTCCTAAATCAGTTTGACAATGACATAGAGGCATACGAAACCTACTTAAGATACTTTCAATTGCTCTAGCTTTAACTGGGCCTTTTTTATTTTTTACCGGAATACAAGTTACGAATCTACTAAATGCATCAACACAACATAAAATATATTTATAACCATCATTATATGTTGCAACTTTTTGCATATCTGCTAAATAGATTTGTAATAATTCATTTGGACCGCTTACATAATATTGTTTCCGTGGAAAATTTTTACGAACAGGGGCATGTAAAGTATATGTATCTTGTGAAGCTAACCAATTTTTAATTTTATTTCTTTGTAAACCTGTCTTTCGTTGTAATTTAGAAATACTTTGGAGAGATATTGGATCTGAATATGTATAATACAACTTTGATATTGTAGTGTTTATAATTTTTGAAAATATTTTTAAAATTATTATTATTACGTTTACTAATTTTTTCTTTTAGAAATACTTTTCCTCTGCTTCTTTTTCTTTTGAGAACTGAAACGAAAAATGCTATTAGCAGCACCAGCACCAAATTGGAAGTTGATTAATTCATTAGGAACATTAATATCTCGAAGAAATCACTTAAACACATCAAGCCCTACAGGATGTTTTGATGTACGTTTCCGAATAACGTAATGTATGAGATCAATAATATTTGATCCTGGGATTACGTTATTATCAATACTTACTGCACCACTCTGATCCCAACTGATACGATTTGAAGTGAGCAATAGATTTAATAATGTTGATGTTTTTCTCACTATCGTTTTTGGCATTGATTCTAAAATAAATGATAATAAAGTTGTGATTTAGTACTAGTTTCTTCCTGATCAAAAAGGGACATTGCGATAGGTTTTTGAGCTGAGGGAGTATGATCCAAGTATTAGTGTAGTGTTTGTTGATGTAATTTCCATTTTTATTCTATTGAAAGATCAGTACGATTTAAAATATCAGATATTTCTTAATCTAAACGTTATTGTTGAGAAACGCTAGATTTCATTGAAGAAACAAGTTGACTGAAAGGATCTTCAGGTATGAATATCGTTTTTTGATATTGTGAGTGATGCATGTTAACTTTTAAATAAACTTCCAGCCACAGCACTCAAAATAGTTCCTACTAATAAGGGTAATAAAGCTCCACCCTTTTCCATTAATACCTTACGTTTACTTTTTAAACTTTAACGCTTAAGAGAGATGCCACGTAACGTCTTTTTATGACGACGTAACCTTTGTTTCTGATGATGAGTTTTATGTTACCCTTTAAAAGATTTTTACCAAGTTGAGCAACAGTTCGTATTAAGTTCCCAGATGAATGTTGAGGTAATATTTTAAGTTTTTTCCCGTTACACTTGCAAAGAGCACGGAGCTCATTGTAATGACGTTTTAAGTTTGACATGCTAATAACAACTAAAGAGAAATTCAAGTATTCGCATGCTTTTCATGTGTGTAAACATACATATTTTCGCCTGGAAATATATTTGTTCTTATTCGCAAAACATCATGGATTTTTTGTGTTAAATCAAAAAGTAAATGTGAATGTGGTTTCGCAGTAGCTTTTACAAAAACCTCTACAACACCCTTACTATGATGAGGCATAATTTGACGTGCTAAATACTGAATTTCTAATTTATCTCGTGGATTTTTTAAATTACGATATTTTGACTATTTAAAGAAATGTCTCGAGAATGTTTACCTTTAGGAAATAAGTATTGAACTATAAAGATAACTGATAAGTTTTTATGATGAGCATATTTCGTAAACAAATTACTAATGTCTCCATTTGTTTCATTCATTAAATCATCTAAAATAATTAACGAGTTGGACTGAATTTTAAAATTATTCCTATCTTGTATTGCTTTAACAAAACGAATATTAGAAAGGGAGGGCGAAAGAATCGGTACTACCGCACCATAGCACCAAACAATTTCTTTGAACTGGGTACTGAACATTTTATCCCTATATTGTAGCAATTTTCTAACAAAAGTAGTTTTCAATGAAAGGGATGGTCCGCTGATCATCTAGTACAAGGGTGTTGAAAGGGCAACATCTTAATAGGAAATGAAACAATTATTTTAAAACATTTCCTATGATATCATCCTGAGTGGAAAACACACACACACGCTTAAATGGAAAAGTAGTCAACCATTACGATTTTCGTCGTTTAAAGCCATACAGTACTGTGTGAAAGTCATCTTTATCATTTGTATCTTTTAGTTTTCTTTTATTATTTACATTTTCATGTGTCTTATGTTCAGGTCTGCTTACAATTTTGTACCCACGCAACCCTATCATCGTATTTGTGTTAGTCACAACCTTCTTTTCATATTTCTCACTCACTAAATTATAAAAATGATCAAAATCAATTGTTTTTCGCTCCCGTTCATTTAAAGTAATACCCCTAATCTTGCAAGTATGCCTAAATTTCCTTAATTTTCCCTCAATTCCTTTTCCTTAAAACTAGAATTTTTCGGTTAACATTCGAATTACCGAAACTCCCACCCCAGTTCAGTCTCATTCGTTAATTGGCCCAAATAGTTCCCAGTAGGAACCTGAATGGTTCATTCCTTTTGTGCACATACATGATAGAGTCAGTGTCACCATAGAGTAGAAATTCAATACCTGCAGCCTCCATTATATCAGATAGTCTAAGTTTGGGCCAGTATGATATAAAAGCAGATAAAATGGGATTAGAGAAGGGATAAGGTCTATTTACATTTTGAGAGTCTTTATATGTTACTACGAGTTTACTTTGCCCAATAGGAACAACGGATTGAACTTGTAAATGGGGCGCTCTAAAGATTTCTAAAAATGAGTGGGCATCAGATACAACCCTGGTCTGAGGTAAATTTGTTCTCTGTCCCCACTTTGCAAAAAGAGAATTTAAAAATAGTTTTGCGATATACCTCAGGCCAGCATTATAACTGATTTTATCATAATCGGGCGTTATTCCTTCATGTTCAGCATAGTCTCGAATGTTAGACTGTTTTCCCTTCTCAGGATTACATTCAGAGGGAAAACCACTAGCTTCTTGCTTCATTTTCAGGAAAGTATTTACATAGTCCTTGAAAACTACATCAGTCATTTTAAACTCCCAAATTTCATAAGTTTTAAGAACTTTATAGCCCTTTTTAATAGCTATATGTAATTCGGGAGTGCAGGAGGTCCCAATGAATCTCCGTTGTTCCTCATCATGATTACATTCCCCTTTCTCCATTGCTTCCATACCAAGCCTACAAAGTCCAAACAGTAAACGTTTGTTTGCATTGTATGGAAGGATCGGAATGTCTCAATTCTGTGGAGCTAAAAATTGCAGAATACAACATTATGGATATCCTCTGGCTTCGGGATATCTTTTCCTCGACATTACCCATGGATAAAGAGAAGTGACATCTACGTAGTGGATGTACTAATCATCTTTGCATTCGTACAGTGCAAGAAAACCTTCAGTTCTCCCTCCCTTAAAACTTTCCTTAGGAATCAGAACACCTTCAATTTCCTTACATTACGTTTTAATGAAATCCTGGATGTGAGGGGAATTGCGTACTTTCTCATTCCACTCACATTCCCAGATTGCAAGAACTTTTAAACCACACTTTTCTAAATATTGTTTCCGAATCTTTGTTCCCTTATCCCTGTTTAGCAACGTTACACGTTGTTCGTCATCCAAAGGATAATGACGAAGCTGTTGAATACAGGTATGACCTTGCCAATAGCATCCATAGTACTCAAAAGCTGTACTATTTTTCTCGTCATAACCATCCAATTTATATTTACCAAATGGTACTTCGCCCCTATTAGCAATGGTTTGAATACTAACATTTGAGTCAAGAGACTCCAAATATTTCATCCATTGTAAAGACCTTTTACTGAAATGATTACCGTATTGGAACCCCATTGAAGTAATGACGGGGATGGTATTCTCTGGTAGGTATAAAGACCTGAAAAATTGCATTGCACAGGCTGCAATAGTACAGGTCTCGAGAAAACATTGAATACCATCTGTTTTCTCTTCAATAAGATCGAAAACTTAATCACAGCTTGTGTAAGAATGAATACATCGTTCTGGCAATACTCAAGCATTTCTTTCTGCATGTTGAACGTCGAATCTTTTACTGTAGCCTCCCCTTCTTCTTTGGATTTGGAATCTAAGTCATAAAAATCAATTTTAGGTCATGCTTCTAAGTGATTCTCGTTTCTTTTTGTATTAAATAAAAAGGGGAAGTCACCCTTCTTAAGCCCTTCTTATAATCCCATGGTTTTCGGTAATTTTGATAGCTTTTCCCCTAAAAACTAAAAGCTGTCCTTAAAAGAGATATTTGAGATCGATCATTGTATAATCTTTTGACCTTGTGCAAATATCAGGGGAATAGTTTTGTTTTTCAATAAGATCCTTTGCTACTAGTAAAGTATCAAAACGGGAACTATTATGTGCAAGTCCCACCACTCTCTCGAAGCTTAGACCTTGACTAAGGACGTGGATGATAAATGGTTGCATGTCATAAAACACGAAGTCTTTATCACCTTGTGCATTACCACATACAAAACATTTATTCTCCACTTCCTTGTCCCTACATTTGTGACAGCGGTGAGAAGCACAAGTTAAGTTTGCAGCATGCTCACTTTCTTCCTTTTCATTCTTTACTAGTAGTTGAGTTTCTACATCGAAAACAACGTACAAGAAGTTTTTAATAGACTTCTTCTGTAACTTCTTAACGAAACAGAAGTGCGTCGGATCAAGACGCTTCAGACATATAATACAAAAACATTCCCCACAAACGTGATCAGTTTTTCGACGACGAGAATCAATTTTGACTACACACTTTGGGTAAAGTTTCACGTAGTATCATAGGGACCAAACATTCTCTTCCATACTATGAGTGCGATAGCGTGAAAGAGTAGGAAATGTTCTGAAACAACCCTTACGTTAAATATTACTCTCTTTATCATCATTATCCGTAATGATATGTCTCTTCTCACACATTTCGCATTGATACACCTCTGTTCAATTCGATTATAATATGGGGTAAGACAATGTAAACAATATCCCCTTTTACCCGGAAAAGATTTTATAAACGAAAATAAGTACGTAGTGCTGGTCTTCATAAAAGAGAAATAGCTTTTTACTAGAAATAGCACATTGTCCTCGATACCATATAGTAAAATCTATTGTGATTGAGCTACGTACATATACTACAATTTGGTACTCCTTGCCAAAATGAGGTTGGAACTTGTCCAACTCCTCAATACCCCCACTATTTTTCACTTTCAAGTCAACAACTGCAGCTTTACATAGGCCTTTATCTTTCTTCATCCAAAATTTTGGTGTCTTATGCATATACAATGCATTGTCCCTTGACTGTTTTGTCTGCGGTGCTCTAGTTAGAGCCAGACAAATTGCTCGTGCGAGGCAATCATACTCCCCAAAGCCGGGAAAGCTCGGAACGGGGAAGATGTTTTTCTAAGTACTCCACCATAGGGACACACGTTTTATCATTCGATCGGCCCTGTCCACGTATCGCGTCCGTAATATGACACGTGATTGTAATTGTTTCACCAAGGAGAAATACCTTGTTTGAATTCAAAATATTTTCCAAAGGGGAAAAATACGATCAACTGTCATATACGGACATTTTCCCTAATTAATATAAACGGGGCCCAAGGATGTCGTTTGAACTGTCTATGGAGAACCCAATGTAACTGTCTTGGTCCACATCTGACAATATCTGTTCAAGCGAGAAAGTGAACAGGGTCTCAACATATTGTTCGAGGTTTAAAATTCTAGCCGGCTCTCGAACACCTATCTAGGGAATCTAGAGTATTCTCGATTTCGGCGGGATATATCTTCAAACATATTTTCTCCTGTTGCATGCAGCTGGGGATAGGCATTCTCATTCACCCATTAACTCAAATCTTTTATTTCTAATTCCGCAATATCCTTAAAAATATCTCCCTCCCCTTCAAAAGAAATTTCGTTACACACTTCATCCCCTCTCTGGGACATTTCCAGTTCATTATGCGGTTGAGAATCCCTATCCACTCTCGCAACCTTGATGTTTCCCGCATTCAAACCTTCCCTATCGACCCTGCGAAAGTCCGCATGGCTGGTACTAGAATATCAGAAGCAAATGAAGTACTTGGTATATAAGAGAATTGGCGGGAAGAGGATAGGTAGAGGTAGAGAGAAGGGGTTCATCCGTAGATGTAGTGCAGATATGAGCAGGTACTCCTGCTGCTGCTGCTGCTGGTGGTGGTGGTGGTAGCATGAGAGCTGAGGAAGATGATATGGTAGGGGATCAGATTCCAATCGTGGTACAATAAACGGTAGAATTTTGAAGAACAAAAGTCATTGTGTTCGCTACTGAGGTAGTGGTACTAGTGCAAACACTAGTATAAGTCACAGTTACATTAGATTGGCTCGTAGCATTATCTATATTAGAAGCTACACTGAATGGGAAACGAGGAAGAGACCTTCTGCGAGGAATGATGGTCAGAGATTCGTCTTCGTTCAGACGAACATAAATCTCTGAATCACCACTCTCCACATGAGGTACTAACCCTAAAAGCATAGCTACTACAGGGTCAACTACTCTCCCTCCTTTCTCATCCACTGGATTTACAAAGATGGAATAATGCTGCCAGCCTAAAGCTACAATTCCATCTTTACTGAAAAACCCCCGATACCTAGATTATTAATATGTTCCTTGCTCTCACACGCAGCCAAAATGGCTGTACACATGTTTTCATACTCCCTAGATTGCTCACACAGATTATCGATGAAGTCAAACAGATTGGATATCCTAGGATAACAGCCTTTCACTCAGTAATTACATACCTGTCTCCAGGTGTCAAGCGTTCTCTCCTTCTCTCCATACCCCACTTCAACTTCACGTGTCAAAAGAGCATCAACTGCATTCAACAATGCACTCATATTACTGAAATTATAAAAACAATACATTAGTATTACTATTCCCTTTACCAAAGACATTACAGATAAATGAAAACATAAATTTCAATTAAAATGAATGCTTAGTATAATTAGGTTTGACAAAGATATTACAATAAAAGATATTCAAATGAAATCTTAATATAAAACATAATGTTGAATTCAAATTCAACTTCAGATAAATAATAGATGAAAACTCTTTACTATTTACTTTTAAAATTATCAATTTTTATACATATTAGATTACTAGAATCATATTAGATGAGAAAATTCAAGTATAAAAAAACGACATTGATCTATCATTCCCTTATAAAATTTAAGATGAGACAACATTAACTGAAAAAAATCCTATGTGAAAGAACATTAGCTTATATATCTAAATGATAGCATATAATACAACCTTGAACGAACATACATTTAAACAATACCATATAATACATCATTAGACCAACATTACTTTACTCATGTAATGTTATTTTAATAATCTCATATAAAACTATTTTAGCCTAACATTCTCATATAAGACCAGCCAGCAAGTACAAAACAACCGATCATGACAAAACATTCCCTTATGAAAAATCTATTTACCTTAATTCAAATGTCTTTTTACATCTAAAGGGTAGAAGACTTGGTCTTTCTCAAGGAGCGAAAGATAGAAGACTCTCAGTACAGTAGCTTTTTCTCAAGAAGCAAATTGAAATCTGAAATGAAAAATATAACTTTCATTAATATTTACCTTGAGTAGGCAATTTAGCTTTACATGTTCTCTCACATAATACATCGTTACACCAATATTGGCTTATAAACTTCTCACATGTAATATTATTATAAAAATCTCGTATGAAAATACCTTGATCAAACATTCACATGAAAAGAAAACACTTTCATTAATATTTACCCTCAGTAGGAAATTTAGCTTTCACATATATCGTTAGACTAATATTAGTGTACAAACTTCTCACATGTTATATTATTATTTTAAAAATCTCATGTGAAAATACGTTCATCATACATTCACATATAACACCATTTATCTAACATTCCATTATGAAATAATATTCCCTTATGAAAATTTATTTACCTTAATTCAATTGTCTTTTTACAGCAAAAGGTAGAAGTCTTGGCCTTTCTCAAGGAGCAAAAGGTAGAAGACTGTCACTATAGTAGTCTTTCTTAAGGATCAAATTGAAATCTGATAAAAAATAGCTTTCATTAATATTTAGCCTTCATTAGACATGCTAACTTAGCATTAGCCCTATTAGGTAACTATTAGCCCTCATTAGACTTTTACATGCTAACTCACTTCCTACAATTAAAATCACTGAAAAACAAACATTCTTTGTACAACTTCATGTGATTAAATATCCAAAGAACGTGCTGTGAACGTCCTCTGGATGTGATACAAATATTCCCCACATTGTGAAGTGGATGTCCCCGAATGTTCCGTGGATATCCCTACAAAGTAGTTAGTTTAGTTAGTTTTAGTTTGGGGTCCCACCTTACCACCCCCACCTCTTTGCATCCTTTGCACAAGCCGAGTTGTGCACTTCCAAGGGCGTGCATCACGAACATATTTGTTCTTCTCGCCTTGGGGCAGGCGTGTCCCTAGAGATTCTTGGATTGCCGGAATTCCGGCATTCCAAGAAGCTCCTATGTTCCTTCTGTCAGAGACATCAGGTGTTACGGGAAGGACTTTGGACCAGGCGTCCAGAATGTTCTCCTGGTCTAAGTTCCCTTAATAGAACTTACTTGCTTGGGAGGGTCCCTACCTATTATTTTCTTTATTAACATATAACACATAAACATATATTAAGATATGTAAACATTACAAATATTAGAACAATACATTGACTAACACGTGGACAACACATAGACAAGACAAACATAAACTTGGTTGACTTCTTCTTCTTTTGGCTTCTTCTTCTAACCTGCAACAGAGGAGGAAGGAATAAGGATAGGTGCGCGTGGATTAGGTGGTGTGTTCCACAAAGTTTTTGTCGCCTCCCTTTCCTTTTGATTGGTGTCCACTTAATCCTCGTCACTATGTTAGTTCCTCCTGTCTCACTCTTGCGCTCGGTTAGTTGTGTCTCTTATTTCGCTGTATTCTACTTTCAATTCTTCACATTCAATCACTCACACTTACACCGTGGCTAGCTTTCAATTTGTTCGCTTTCATTTCTGGCTTCCAGAAAATTAGCGTTTTTCCACTAAATATATACACTAGTCTCTTCATACCACACTTCCAATTTCTTCCACCACCACACTTACACTAACTCATACACACTTAGCGTCTCTTGGGACGGAGTTCCGCCTCAAGGCGCCGAACTTTTCCCACTGGGTTCCAGCGGAACATTCATTCTCTATTTCACCACTTCATTTCTGGCTTATATATTGAATTACGTGTCTCTATTGTTTTGTGGTCTATTTATACGCGGGTGCGCGCACGCGGCGATCCTTTTATTGACCCAACGTAGTTTGAGACTTTGTGAGTCAGCTCCCTGAGGGCCGTCACCAGTTCCGGTGTTCGCAGAACCTCCGTGACCCCAGGGGCTGTCTTTCTTCCCAAACTATGTTTCTTGTTTTTATACATCTTAGTACGATGTGTTCTGGCGTGGCCACCACCCCGCATATATGGCACATATTATCTTCTAATATTTTCATTTGGTGTAGATCTGTCGGTAGGGGCCGTGACCAGTCAAGTAATGCATAAGGCCTCCGGGGATCTCAAGTTCCATGCCCATTCTCTTCTCAAAATCTGGAAAGAATCCAAAAAGTCTTCTTCCCTTTTCCGTCTCCTCCCATAACTCCTGCCATGCATTGACTATTATGGAATTGATTTCTAATTTATTCTCTGCTTCTTGGTGCAGTATTTTGGATACTCGTTCTTGGTTTCCTTTTTTTGAGCCAATACATTTCACCCAATTTCTTCACCTGAAGATGCATTGGCGGGAAAGCCGACGCCACCTGGAGAGCCTCTACCGGTGTTGTTCTATATGCGCCAAACAGTCGCAGTAGTAGTTGTCTATGTGATCTGTCAATTATTTGCCTTTGTCTAATATCATCCATTCTGTGGCCCCAGACGCTAGCAGCGTAACCTACAATCGATCTTATAATAACATCGTGGTACGTTCGTATTATTTTAATTGGAATTTAAAGTCTTTTGTTGCGATGTTTACCAATTTATGTGAAACTTATATTGCTTTATTTTTTATTATAGTGGTATGTTCTCTAAAGTTAAGTTTTTCGTCGAAGGTTATGCCTAGATATTTTAAGTGTCTTTCCCTTTTTATAGTTTTATCATTCACTTTTATAGTTGGTCCTCTATTGAAATTAAGGTTTCCTTTAAATAACACATATTTGTTTTTTTCTGATGATATTGTTAACTTATTCTCTTTGCATCACGACGTCATTTTGTCTATTACTTCATTTGCTTTGTTTCGTAGGTCCAGTCGGCTGTTACCCTTAATCACGACCGCCAGGTCGTCGGCATATCCCACCACTCTTTTCACCTGCCGCATTCCATCCAGCATTTCCAGGCACGGTTGGAAGGCCAAGTCCCAAAAAACCGGGCCTAGCACCGAGCCTTGCGGGCAACCTTTTGTTGTCATCTTAGCCACGACGCCATCCGCCGTCTCTACTTCTATTAGTTTATTTGCAAAGTAGTTTTTTACAACTTTCCACAATTTGCTATGCAACTCGATTTTCTTTAATTCCCTTAACAAGGAAGACCACCACAAATGGTCGAAGGCCCCCATAATGTCAAAGAATATCCCAATTGTGTATTTACAATTATCTTCTTTTAGCTGATATATGCTGTTACATAGTTCATTTATGGCGTCTTCCGTAGACTTTTTAGAACGGAAACCGTATTGTAATTTACAGGTTGATAGGTCTTTTCTTTTTTCATTTATTTTTTGTGCAATTATTCTTTCAAATATTTTACTTATTGTGTTCAATAAACAAATGGGTCTATAGGACTTGGGACTGCGTTTATCTTTGTCCTCACTTTTTAGTAGGATTATTAAATTTGCTTTCTTCCATGGTTCCGGAAACACTTCTTAATTTATGCATTCATTAAAAAGCCTAGTTAGGTATGGAGTCCATATATCTGCAATTATTTTGAATATTTCATTTTTTATGTGATCTGGGCCCGGTGCTTTCCTTTGTTTTAGGCTTCTTAGGATTGCTGCCACTTGATCGTTTGTAACCACTAGGTCTTCTGGGTTTTCTGTTTCATTGTTTGGTACTTTGTTGGCGTCATTTCTGATTCTTCTATTTTCTTCGTTATCGTCCTGAATACGATCGTCGGGAAAAAGTTTTTCATACAGAAGTTCGATTGTATTTTTCCAGTTCGGTGTGTATTGACCTTGGTCGTCTTTTAGTGTGTTAAGTGCACCTTTAACCTTTATCTTAGACATAATTATCTTGTAGGGCATTCCACATAGATCCAAATTTAGATTCTCTTCCACGAAATTGTTCCATGTTTTCTTCTTGGAGTTCTTTTTCGAATTGCTGCTTGATGCTTCTATAGTTCTCTAGTCTTCTTGCTCTTAGTATATGGTCTCCAGCCGCCCTATAGCTCTTTCTGCTGGCCTTCATTTTTCTTCTTAGCTTGTTCAGGTTCTCTGTCCAAAATGGCTTCCTTTTATGATTTATATTTTTACTCTGGGTGTTGAATTTTATATGGCGTTTCTTGTAGCTATTTCTAAGTTGTTTGTTAGCTCTGTTAGGTTACAGTTTCCTACTATTTGTGGAAGTATCAGGCCCTCAACAATTTTTTTCTTGTTTAGTTTATTTACATTATAATTAAATTTAGTGATTTCCTCTGGTTGTTCTTTACTATTTTGGTTTCTTTTGTAATCAATAGCGAAGTAGACGGCGCCGTGGGCACTTGTGGTTGCATATGCGTCAACGGTCCAGTCATACAAATGATTATATATATTCAACCTTGTCATTGTTACGTCTATATTTGTTTCCACTCCAGCCCTGCCCCTGAAGGTTGAAGGTTGTCCTTCTCTGTTCACGACTGTTAAGTTATGTTGTTCTATCAGGTCCTCAAATAATTCTCCGTGTTGATCAGTCACAGGGCAGTGCCAGAGTGGAGATTTAGCATTAAAATCTCCCAAAATGATCACATCCACATTATATAGTCCATTGAGAATATCTTCTATTCTTTGTACAAAGATGTCCCTTGGAAGGGAGAATTGGCAGTATATATTCACTATTGTAATTTTGTGGCTCCCTTCCTCAAATCCACACATAATGTCCATTTATCTACGTATTTTAGATGCACCAAGGCTTCTATATCTTTGTTAAATACCACCACCGCTACCATAGGATTGGGATCCTCTGGTAGTATTGTTACGGCATCCGTCGGCATTCCTATTAGTTTTCCCCTGTACGTGTAAGGCTCCTGCATACAAACTACGTCCACCTCTTCCTTTTCGCAGTAATTTCTGACTTCGGAAGTTGCCAGTTTCGATCTGTCTAGGTTGATTTGGGCCACCTTCAACATGCCTACGGTTGTCTAGTGTGGACGTAGCAGGCAGGAAATTTCTCGACCGGATTAAATACATTTCGTCCATATGCCATAACAAACTATGCCTGTAAACGTTATTCATCTGAAATGACTCCTTTCTCCTCTCAAATACTTTGTCAATTAACTTCAGCAAGTCCTTCGGGTCGGTAGTGATTACGTTTGCTCTGACTGATTTTATCAACTTCCTCGATAATCGGGAAGGTTATTGATTTGCCTTGTAGATGAATATTTCGTACTACTATCCTGAGAGCCGCCGTCAACATCTGTGGTTCCTCCAGTTTTGATAAATTATAATGTAGGTGTAGATCCTCATAGAATTTGTTTGGGTTGAAGCTTAGGTTACTTCTATCTTCCTTCTCTACCAATTCTCCCTCTGGTCTCTCTTCCTTCAGGGTTCCCTGCGCCTCCGGCCCCGTTCCAGGTCCCGCCTCGGCTTCTTCCTCCACCAGGGTTATCCTCTGGTCTTCTTTTTTCCTGTAAAATCTTGGGATCCAGAATCTCCATGTTTTCCTGGGGTTGGGTTTTTCCTCTGTTCCTTCTATTTCATCGGTGTTCATTTTCTTGTCCTCTTCTTCACTCTCTACTGTTGACAGATCCATAGTTTCCTTTTCTTTTAAATCCTTATATTCATTCTCATCATCTTTCTTTGGGTTGATGTTATCCATTACTTCTGATATGGTTCTAAAGAGGGCCTTATCACTGATTATCATTTCCAATCCAATATTCTTTATTTTATTTTCCCAATCTTTTATTTTTCTTAGAACCATATATGGATCTGCTCTCCAAATGCCCATCCCAATTGCCGGTATTGTAATTTTCTTTATGATATTTCCCTGTAGAGCCACCAGCAGTTCCAAGGTCAGACCCAAGTCCTCCAAGAAATCCTCCCTGGATGAGTTGACATGCACAAATCCACAGCCATATCTATTCTTGGATAGATACATTTCAAGGTTTTGGTTATCACGAACGTCTATGATTTCATGATCCATCTCCTCCAATTCAAATCTGTCATACGACAAGGCTATCATTTGCGCAAAACCCCTAGGAAAGGTCTGCAGTTCAGGATTTATGTAGTGTATGACGATTTGGTTACTTTCTTCAAAGTTAATATGACCTGACTTTATTGAGAGGTAATTTTCTGTTGATTTTGTGTAGCCATTTGATAGCCAATTATTTATGAATTCTGTTTTTTTACTTTTGTTATACTCTAATAATCTTTCCAGACTTCTTTTTTGTCTGCACGGGGGGAGTTTCTTTTTAGGTTTAGTGTCCTGGACTTCGGCTCGATCATGGTGATGGGCCATAATCGAACTTATCTATGGTTCTTTGGAGGCTTAATTTAAATTGAGGGCAGTCTTCTTGTTTTCCCCGCACTTTTTACCCCTTTGATAGCATGGTAGACATACTTTCTTTTCTTTGTCCCTACATTCACTTTTTT
>JAGDQP010013497.1:8752-22525 GCA_022664845.1 Lepisma saccharinum
ATGGTTTAACTCATACAAGATACTGTAACTGACGGAAATCAGATATTTTCATACTGTTCTACTTCCTGTTCATTTTTTAAAATTAATTAATCACAGAAGCACTGTAGCTGTACGTTTATTTTATATGTTCCTCACAATTATGAAAGAAAATGCTTTTTCTTTCTTTCTTTTCTGAAGAATATTATTACAAGTTTAATAACATTGTGCTCGTTTGACAAAAAAGAAAAAACTAACAGATTGAACCAATCTTTATCTCCTTCGCCTCAGTCATAATCTTAATGTATTGTCAAAATGTCGATCTTCGTGGCCGATTGTCTCCGAAATGGACGTTTTGTATCCTACATTTACTAAGGCTTATTTGGTTACTTTTACATGTAAAATGTCCCTGAGAAACTTTCTTAGTTGCATCGAGTTACACACTGTGTAAATAGTTGAATTATAGTCAACATTTAATATGAAAATGTATGATCCAGTGAAATAAAAACAAAAAGTAAAAACAGTCCAATTGACATATCAATTGTGAATATACTGGCATTAATTTAATTTCTATTTGTAAAAGAAAACATAAACAAGTTAAGTAATGGTTTTATAGACAAAACCAAAGCGCCCTCGTATAATACGGTATCAAATGTTCATTTAAGAACTAACTCCCAAAAATATCAGTCAACGTCATAGTTGTCCCCACTCTTTCAGACGATGAGAAATCCAAAGGTTTTGAATTATCTCAGTCTGACTTGTAGTTCCTGAGATTTAGGGAGGGTTTACAGAAGGATAAAGCTAAGCGATTTAAAAGGGCCTACCACCTTTAGAGTCAAAGTTAGTTTTCCCCACACTTTTAGAGCACGACGAATTCATCGGTGTATCGCTCATCTTTGTCTGACTTGTAGTTCCTGAGATCTGGTACAGACGGACAGACAGGATAAACTGTATAGCTCCCCCCGTGTATGTACGGGTGCGCTAATAATAATTCCAGATTCTTCTTCTGTTGTTGTTACTAATTCTGTATAATAGAATCATCTGTTCTTGTTACATACATCATGTATCATATTTCCCCCTGTTCTTCACCTACTAATTTTTATAGAATGTTTGTGATTGAAGACATTTAATGATGTTCTTATTTTAAGAAAACATTGAATGACTATTATATACTATTATTAATGTTCAAAACCACCTTTGAAAATTTTCTGGATAATGTTATTGTTCGTTCATCTGTAAATCAATAGACACATCTACGACTATGAACATTGCACTAACAAATCCCCCGTAAGGAAGAAAAACGTTTTCAAACCCATGTATCACACTTCTAACCTTTTTTGTCGGAGGTCAGTGAACAGGGCTCTTGTAAACCGGATGTTGCATAGAAATCATGGATTGAGTCACCCACCCTTCTCTGTAGGATCTAAAAGGGGAAAGAAGGAACAAATACAGAATAAAGAAAGAGAAAAACCCTTGAAAGCGTGCTGAGAACATTTAATGATTTGCAAAATTACGCTGTAGATTAATGAGCAACGCATGGATGAACCTTTTTTCCGTTGTTGATTAATGAAACTGCAGGAAACGTGCTAACAAACGAAAGCAACACAAGATCTAATCAAATAAAACTCAACCGAAAGAAAAAAGGATAAGAAAAATCTCAGACGCCTAAAGAAGTATTTATTGTCGCTTTTCTTCCTTACGGGAGTCTTTCATGCTTCTGTGTTTCTTTCACGTAGCAGTTCAACATTCACTAACGACTTGTGATATTACTTATAATTTAAAATATATTTAGATGTGATTATTGTTACACAAATAAACACTTGCGTATCCATAAGTTTTGAAGAGGCATTGTTGATAAACTTCGAGGTAATCTTTTATATATAACCCAAAATATATGTGACACAAAGTGGTCATATTTCGTACATGCACACACTCAAGACCAAAGTTTCTTTGCACAAAATATGACAGTTTTCTGCCACATATATTTCGAGTTATTTATAAAAGATTACCTCGAACGTTCTTTTTATTCCTCAATGTAATGTGTATCGTTTGGCATCTGAATTCCTAAAATCTATTCTTACAACTCTTGTTACAGATGAAATCACAGAATGCTTTCAAGTTTATGTTTTCATTAAATTAATAATTTTTAATTAAGTTTTGATAGAAACTTTAATTAATAAAAATTTAAAGAAATAAAAAATAATTTAAAAAACTTTTTAAAGACATACTTTTCTTTAACAATTCGTACTAAAAGTAAAAATGAATTTTGCTTATGCATGACTAAAACGAAAAGCATGAGGGGGGCTAATTGAAACATTTATAAAGTGACTGTACCTGAGAGCGCCCCCATGCTTTTCTTTTTATTCATGCACAAACAAAATTATTTTTCACTTTTTAGTGCGAATTATTTAAGAAAAGTATGTCTTTAATTTTTAGTTTTTCGAGTTATGTCGGTGTACGGATACATCTTCTCCAGCTAAATGTTTTGTGATCCAAATCCTAAAGTGTTCTGCAACCAGTGAAACCCAGACTAGTTGCAGTCTAGAATTTATTTTAGGATAAAGAAGTCCATATTAAAAAAATATTACAATATATAAATATAAAATATTTATATATAAATTTATAAATATATATTTTATATAAATATATATTTATAAAATATAGAAATATATGAAACTAACAATGAAATCAGCATGCGCGGTAGCGCACGCAGTCAAGTTCCAAGCAGACCCGACGACGAGCGGTGCCAAGTAGCTTTACACGAAACACTAAAAAAGACCGAACATAAGCTAAATCACAATTTTCAAGACATCACTGCTTACTTACTAACTACCCCAGTAACACCAAATTACCAACGTTTACTAGTAATAAAATCTTCTATAATACTACCAAATCTCAAGGCAAAGGGTTTATGGGGTGCTGAATTATAAGCCCACAAAATAGGCTTTTTTTCGTGTAATAACCACTCGCTCGCTCACTCACTGACTCACTGACATAAATGTTTAACATTTTCCCGACTAGCTAGAAATACAAAACTTTACGCATGCTTAGGGGGTAACATGTAACGCTCCAGAAAAGTCCAAAATCTGGGGTGTGACCCCTAGGGGGGGCACAATATCCCCTCTAATTGTAAAATCAATGTTCTGCCATGTTCCCGACTAGCTAGGAATACAAAATTTTACACATGCTTAGGGGGTTACTTATAACTGACATGTTCCCGACTAGCTAGAAATATAAAATTTTACACATGCTTAGGGGATAATTTGTAAATCTCCAGAAAAGCGTCAACTCTGGGGTGTGACCCCTTAGGAGAGACACAGCAGCACTTCAAATTGTATAGCAAATATAACTGTTCTGCCATCTTTTTGATGAGCTACAAAAGCATTTTTTTAAAACAATTAGGAGCAACTTGTTCATTTCCAGAAAAGTCCAAAACTATAGATATGACCCCCTGGGGGTGGGACAAGAGCCCCTAAAATTTTATTCTTCGACATAAATCTTGAGCATGATCTCTAATAATAGCTAGAAAGACAAAAATTTGCAATAATGCGGACCTGCTACTTGTGCATGTTCTGAAAAGTTCTAATTTAGGGTTACGATGCCTAGGGGAGACAACAACTCCACCAACCCCAGTAAACTATCCCTTAATTTAAATGCTCGATCATGTGGAATGTTGCATATCGTTGAAATCGTCTCAGCGAGATCTGTTTTGAAAGTAGTAGTCAGAATCGGTAACACACCAGTAAACCCCATCAACTCCCAAAAGTACCCTTTAAATAAAGTGATCCGATATATAGTATGTTACATATCGTTGAAATTATCTCAACGTGATATTTTTAGAAACGAGTAGCAACAACAGCTAACCTATCTCTAACTACCATCAACCCCCAAAACCTATCCCTAAATAAAATTAAATTTACAAAAAGTTGTGATATCCGAATCCAAAACACTCCGTGTCAAAAACAAAGCCAAGTTCCCAAACAGTACAAAAAGGAGAGATGTTTCAGCATATGGAAGTTTTGATATATAAAACTGGCTAAGTTCTTTCCCAAGTAGTTCTCATATCGATTTAGGTAAATTCTATGGAACAAATTAAATTTTCTTATACTGCTTACATGACTGGGATTGTTTCAAGATTTAATTTGTTCCATAAAACTTAGCTAAATCGATATGAGAACTACTTGGGAAAGAACTTGGCCAATTTTATATATCAAAACTTCCAATGCTGAAACATCTCTCTTTTTTGTACTGCTTGAGAACTTGTCTTTGTTTTTGACACGGAGTGTTTTGGATTCGGATATCGTATTGTCACCCGACTTACGCTGCTGTGCAAAATTTTATCATTCTATGACGTCGGGAAATAAGTTAAATTAACGTTCCAAGGTTTGAGGACAGCACGAACCATTGTGAACTAAAGAAAGAAAGTAAAAATAGCTAATATTTTGTGGGAATAACAAATAGATTTAGCAGTGTCAAAAATTACAGCGAATGGTTAAAACTAAAGATGGAAACTTCACAGTATTTCAACTCCTGCCTCGATCACAGAAGAAGAATGCCCCCAAATATTGAAAGAAAAATTGTAAGCTGGAATTGTTTAGGTACCCCAAAACATTGTTAAGAAGTGAACAGTTAACCGGATCATTTCTGTTTTCTATTACATTTTTCGTTCGTGTGAAATATATTTTCAAATTTACTAAAAATTAAACAAGGTAGTATCACGCATAAACAAGAGACGAATCCAACCCGGAGAGTTGTACTTCTATTTCAGAAATCACAACTATTGCGAAGATCATATGCCAGATGCCCAACGATCATAAATAAATTTAATTCAATTCGATTTTACAAATATACTAGAAATAGAAATGAAATCCCAACTTACAGCATTTCCTCACAACTTTAAGCTAATAAACAACAACATGGGTTTTGTCATCAAAATGATAGGGGGCATTCGTCTTAAAATAGACTGGAATAATAATGTATTGGGGTATTTTTAGATCTTGATAAAGCTTTTGACTCAGTATCAGTGAGACTTTAAATATACTTAACCTCTACGGAGTAAGAGGCTTAACAAACACCTGATATCAATGTTTCCAAGAAAATTGAAACCAGGTTCTTGAGAACGGTAGTGAAATCAGAGACAAACGTACACGTACTCTGCATGCTTCAGAGGCAAATCAGATGTGGGATTCAACAAGAATTGATACATGGCCCACTATGTTTTCAAACCTATACAAATGACCATCCATCATCCTTAAATTGTCTTAAATGTATGTTATTTACTGATGACATGAGTACAGCAGCAACTGTCAAAACTGATCAAGTTTTATTCCAGAACTTAAACTCCGTAATGGCATAAATTAAAGACCTGAATTGAAAAACATCCCAAGTCCACTTTTTTCGTATTCGCATTTTTTTTTCTGTTCGTCGGTATCTATGTTCCAAGGGCTATCCACCTGCGTAAATATTACAACCTAATCCCACCACAGAAACCCTTTTTTAAAACAAAATAATTTCCGCTGAATAGGATAACATACGAAAACTTTGGACTGTTTTTCGTTCCTCCTGAAAAATATACTTCGGTGGACTTGGGATGTTTTTCAATTCAGGTTATGGAATGGTTTGAATACAACAAAATTCAAATGAACATTGACAAAATAACCACAGTGAATTTCGAACAAATAGAAATAACCATAGGGATCCTTGTACTAAAAGGAAGCACAATTATTTGAAACTTTCTTGGGAATATGAATAAGTGAGAATATGAAATGGTATAAACACAAAATAATTGAGTAAGTAAACTTTGTAAAACGTTTTTTCTATAAACTTAATTTAAATAAAAGTCAATGTAAGAGCAAAAATTATGTATACCTCTTTTGAGTTGTATATACAAGTATTATATTATGAGTAGCAACCAAGAGAAAAATTTTATTCTTCTTTTCTGAAACAAATGAATTGAGCACATAATTTGCATGTATTATTAGCTCTGTAGTTTACTTCAGAAAAAAGCTTAGATACAGTGTTCGATTTGCCTGGAGATTTCCCTGGTGCAGAGGATTTCATCCCCGGTTGTTGATCCCGAATATCATCCCAACCAGGGATAGAATCTTTGTATTTCTACTCAAACAGGTAGTAGGTTCAAACTTACCAGCTGCTACTAGTTGCAGGATCACCCCTTTGTATTTTATAACAAATTAGATACATTCGTTTTCCATTCGAATTGATAACAATATCCTAGTCAACACTTCTGCACTTTTTATTGGTGTTTTTCTATAAGAAATTATATTTATGCTCTTAATAAATATCAACTCATGAGCTATAAGGCAACTAGTATCATAAGAATTCCGGGTCCGTTAATCTGAACAATAAAAACTATGTAAATGATATGACATCTTCTTCAACACATTTATCACCCACAGAAAGTCAAACGTAAACTAGTTTTCTATTGTTATATGTTTCATATTCGTAGCTTGTAATGTTTATAATAATCACGAGAATCAAATTATTTTTTATCAGTGAAAATAAACTAATAGTAGACTCTTGTATTTTTATTAATATCGATTTTCATATGAATAAAATGCAGAAATAAGTTATCGTTCAACAGATGAATCCATCAATTCAAATATGCCAATTACTGGGTTCTTTTGCTGTCAGACGCAAAAGTAACCAACATTGTCTATTGAACCTTAGAGATTTTGAATATTTTCAAATTATCGATATTTTCTATACAAACAGTCTCAACTTTATCTCACAAGACAATAATAATAAGTATTAGGATCATTGATGTGTACTAAACTGGATTAAACTAGAATAGATCAGACTTCCAGTTTTTTACCCTTGTTGTTGCTCTGTGGCCCGTTTTTATATTTACGTCTTATTCTCGAGTTATGCATATACTGAACTTCACATATAACAGCATATCGTTGTAAATAATTCATGTTATTTACAAGAAATAAGACGTAAAGAGTAAACGTAAACAGCGACAACACGCTTAAAAAAACTGAGTTATGACTGAAATTTTGATCGATTAAGGACTAAATCGCAAATGGACAAACGAGGTTAAGGTTGATCTAAAGGTAGGGTGGAGAAGTGGTCACAAGCGCTTATTTTGAACATGTTCTAGTTCTATTTTTGGCCACCAGATGTTTATAGATACTTCGATCGCCGCGCGCCCGTCTGAGCTTTTTCCAAACTACGTAGTCAATAGTGAAGTTCTCTTTAGGAAACGATTTCTTAAAATTTAGTTGTGTGAGGGAAAACCATAAAATCTTCCCTGCAGCGCTGGTAGTGTGTGGAATGGGATGAACGGGTCTTTTTCTGGACTAACTGCAAAATCGTAGGAAGAGACCCCTTGCTGTGCTGTATATATTCCCTTCGACAAATAAAGTTGATAAAAAGATCAATATGTGATAATCACTGTTTTCTCTTATGCCTAGCTTCAGATAGTAACTTGATTTGTAGCAGTTACGCAGACGTGATCCATATTCTAGAGCTTTATGAGCTGAATAGATGAAAAGAGCAGAACAGTTTTTATAGAACAGTCTTTATCATTGCAGTGTTTGTTCCACGTTTTTGGAAAAGTTTTATGAATTGATTTTGTAATGCGTCCCAGGTGGTCAATGTCGAACTCGCCTTTGGTGCGATGAATTGCGGAGACGCTGAGTGTTGTGATTTAAGTGTAGAGATGACAATTGTCCAAACTAGACAGATGCTGAATGTAGTGGGTGATTGGGTGGGAAAAGAAAAGTCCATACTATTGTGTAGGGCTCGAAACTTGATAAAATGTAATCTTTTTCCTGAAGGTTTCGGGACGATACCGATAATAACAAAAACTCATTTCGCTCTAAACTGAAGCTAAAACCGTAATATTTATTTTGCATTATTTTCCATTTTTGAGTTTATTTGTCATTTTATTGGTCATTTCTTTTAAGGATTTAGGATTTTTGTTCAGGATGTTCAGGATTTTTCTGCTTAATTGTAATTGCTTACATGTTTCCCACATACAACCATGCTAAAAACAAAACCAAAGTACGGTATTCTTAGGATTGTAATAACTCGCGATAGAGCTAAGAGATGCCAGGCGTCAGGTCAGGTTACTGCAGAAGTAAAGGAAGAATTGGTTGTAACTGAAAGCTAAACAAGTAATTTTCTATGAAATGCTCTTTCCGTGTCACTTGTTCTCTTCTCCATTCTATAAACATAGGAAACGAATGTGGAAGAGTCCGCGAAAACGTCGAGCGAATTTTACAATGAGAAGTTTCCCTTGACTTATTAAACAATCTGACTGCTGCAAGAGAGAAGCACAGCAAGGAATGGAAAACATGAAAAGTCCAATTATTTTCCTTTCCCTATCCTCTATGGTGGACAAAAGCGTTCTTTTACATTGTCTCGCTAGAGCCGTTTGGCTAAATTCAACCAGTCATCCCTCGTAGAATGAGAAAAAGTTCTTCTCAACTAATCCCTAAGAGGTATATTTATCCCACCCCAGATTAGATGATATTTTTGTACCAAAATATCATCGGAACCGAAGATAGAAGTCGGATTCATAGAAATATCGGACATAGTAGCCCTCTTGATCTAGTAGCGGATTGAGTGTGGGGGGAGGGGGCAGGGATAAAGCAATTCTGTTGTGTCCTGCAATTCCGAATAAGGTGGATGTACAAAATAGTATTTTCTTAATCAGTAGCATAATACAAAGATAAATATTACTCTTGTGTACTTTACAATCTACAAATGCCTTATGTTAAGTTTGAGTAATTAATTTCTTCTTATGAAAGATCCTAACATTACCTAAGTAGTGAAATGTTCATAATTCGTTATAGTAATTAACATTTTAAAAAGATCTTAAAATTCATGAGCCTGGAAAGAAAATTAGTTTTCCTGTACATAACCCTTTCTTGTCTTAGCTTTCTATAATTTCTATGCTTTTCAATTTACATCTGGTTCCTTCTAATCGTGCAAATATCGAATGCTATCATAATAATTTATTGACATAATCACATAATCGAAAATAATTTTATAACTCTTTTTTTAAAATTTGGGTTATTTTTTCACATTTGAAATATCATTTTATAGCTCATATTTAAGGATTTTATTTAGGTCATCAAGTTCCGAACCTACTTATGTGATTATTGTATTTCATCACTGAGAAGTAGGGAAGAGCTCAAGCCTTAATTCAGTTATATTTTAGTGTGTGAAAGTATCAAATACATTTGTGCTCGTATATAATATAATTTATCTTTACAATACCAATCGCGAATTATTTGTAAAATGTAATTTAATACATATTAGATATTGGCGAAATGCTGTTCGCCATTGTCCGACTGGGTAAGGCAATCACAAACAGCACAGACTTGCTTTTCAAATTCAGTGTTTGGAGTTTAGTTTTGATACAATTTCCAAGTATTAATAATGACATTGTAGAGCAAAGTCTGAAGTTTGTTTCAGTTATTTTGTTCTCTAAAATTGGCCAAATGGTTTTTGTGAAATTTTGTTAGAAGCTTAGGTGTTCGCCATGCACCGTCCTTCCCCTAATGAAAGCAAGCATTCCAATTCATAAATTGGAGCTCACTGACTATAATTCTCACAGATACGGCAC
The DNA here is from genome assembly GCA_022664845.1 of Lepisma saccharinum. Lineage (NCBI taxonomy): Eukaryota > Metazoa > Arthropoda > Insecta > Zygentoma > Lepismatidae > Lepisma > Lepisma saccharinum. The sequence goes on from JAGDQP010013497.1 coordinate 18,324, forward strand.
TTGTCATTGTTGCTATACATTTTATATGAGAAAACTGTACATGTCTAGATCCGCCACCTGTCTACAAAAAATTATCTATTCCAAGTGAGAACTTATCTAAAAAGTACTCTGTCATTCGTTTTTGAAACTTTTCACGTTTTTAGAGAATTCTTAACATTTTTATCTTGAAGTCCTTCATTAGAAACAATAATTAATAATTCCCTTTGCTTCTTTTTCTTTACAGGTCGGATGGCGTTTGAGAAACTAACAGAAATGGACTATCGGGGTAGCACATATTACACAGTGAAGAATCTTTCTTTATACGAATGTCAAGGATGGTGCAGAGAAGAGCCCGACTGCCAAGCAGCTGCCTTCAGGTAATTTTAAATCATTTCATTTCTCCATTTCACAACTATAGTTTCTCAGTTGTTCGTGGACTAAATAAATATCTACTGTTAAAGTATTCGCTTCTTTCAAAGAAAGAAGGAAGTTAATAATCAACACTTTATGCTAATTATTATTATTAGACCGTATATTCCTACTTGCAAGTTTGTATATTTGGTTTATGAGTATGACCTTTCTCTCGCAAGAATTCGTACAGGTCATCGAACAAGTATAGAACAACTAAAAGCTTACAGAGCATATCGGGTAATAACAAAGAAATCTCAACGGATCTACAGCATTTTATTTCGACTCCAATCTTCTTACGAGAACTGAGAAAAATGAGTTCTTTCAGTACAATAGCAATTGGCACATTATGATGCAAAGATATAGAAAGGGGAATATCGACTTCAATTGTTACTAACTACGCCTTGTTGCTCTTGTTAACGTAGTGAATTTCGTACAAGCACTTGCCCAGGGAGACTTCGTTTCAAGGGTATTTCATGTTCTAGCTTACACCTGTAAAAAGAATTTATACATGGCTCATAATATAGGTATGTACAAGAATAACGGTAAGGGGAAGATTGATAGGCGTGTTGAAAGTTATTCCAACATCTTTCCATATTCCATTTAATGTATGATCCTTTGCCTAATTTTATGGCACAAAGCTCTTTTCTTAACCTTTGCCTGCATTAAGTAATTTCCTTTTATAAAAGGTTTCCAAATTATACCAACGTGACCCATGCTGGGGCAGATTGGTACAGGTTATATTAAATCTCACCATCTTAATTAAGATAGATACTATCCATTCACAAATGTACATAAATTATAACTTTTATTAACATTCTTTTCTGAACAATTTCTAAACATTTTAAAAAGATTACCAATTAAAAAGAAAATGTTACTAATAAGTAATAATATACAACTCTAGTCAGTTTATCACATATGCTGCCTCTTTCATTATCCACAGACTACCTACACACAAAAAACTAAGTTTGTTTCAACAGTTGCAGGTTCTGCATTATTGGTAACAAAAATTAAATAATTAAAATTATTATGCTTTATATTTTATACTATGCTTTTATGCTCATTTTTTTAAAATTATGCTTCATGATACTTTCAAAATTAGTAGTTCCATATCCTTAGACAACATAAAGCATGTTAAAGGTAAAAAATAAATGTTTTAACCCTGCTAAGAATGTTCCCAAAAAATCATTCCAAGTGTCAGATTTGACATGCGGTGTCGGAGTTAACTGCACGCATAGGGTGCTGCTGGATAAAGGAACACGTCGCTGCTGGATAAAGAAATACGTCACATAGCAATGTACTGCAAACATTCAGTGAAGGTAACTCGACACCATACCAGGAAGGGCAAATCTAACGCTTGAAATTCCATTCCGGGAACATTCGCGTGTTGATGTATTATGTAGATATAAAGTTAATCTCAGTCCAATAAACAGATCTCCAAAATGAAGCTCACGCCTACCACTCCACATTTGTGCACTTCAATGTTTTGTTTTCTTATCGGTTTATGGACTACCAAGCTGTACTAGAACTATTAATCACCCGGTATATACAATTATTATTAATTTTATTAGTATTATTAATTACAATTTATTGTATTATTATTACATTTTATTAGATCAAAATTATTACTTCTGCAATGTTATTATCACCATAATTGCTAGAGCTACTTAAAAACATACCTTGGATCAAAAAAGATCCGGAGACTAAACGTATTTTTTTTCCTACTCTTCAGCGGGAAATACTGACGCTCAACATTTCGTTAAAACACTCAAAGTCAAAGGATAATAAAAGTCAAGAAGTTCAGTGGATGTATCGATTAAGAATCTAAAGCTATTGAAGAAATACTATACACGAAGCAAAAAATTAATACTAAGTAGAGGCACATTAAAACAACGACAAAAGGGGCTATTTTGTGCGTACCAATGTGACTCTTTGTCCGTGTGGAGTGGCTGGTCTCCCAACGAGCGCTTCCCCAGTTGGCGGATAGGGAAATACACCCAAGATATGGCGGTCCGAGGCGGATCAAAGCCGGCACTGCTGCCTTGCAGTTAATAGAGCTACGAAGGCTAAGGGAAGAAAACCCTCATAGAAAATAACCTGGCCCTTCTGAGGCTAACAACCTCATACAAGAAAAGATAAATTGTTACGAAACCCAAAGAGCAGACTTGAAATGGTGAAAATGAAGAAACACGACCTAGGCGAACGTTAAGAAATAAGGATTTGGTATTTTCTACATGCAATGTTCGAACAATGTTGAAACCAGGAAAAATGATGGAAATAGCTGATGAAAATGTCTCACTACAAAATTTTCATAATAGCACTCCAAGAGATAAGATGGAGCGAATCAGGTAGAATCGATAAACAAAATAATTCCACACTATATAGCGGACCGAACCAGAGTACGGGCCAGAGAGAAACAGGTTTTAGGATCAATAAAAAAATACGAGATAGAAAATTAGTATTCGGACCAATTAATGATTGAAGGCCGGATGGAAGGAGATCATTGGGAAGACCAAGACGTCGTTGGAAGGACAATATTAGAAGAGATCTTCGAGAAGTAGGTGTTCGTGATGAAATCTGGCTTGATAATGTCCAGGATAGAATCCAATGGCGAACGTTTGTTACTGCGGCGATGATCTTGCGAGTTCCATAAGCCATAGAGTTAGTTATATGCAAAATAAGACTTAAGGACATTTCAGGAACATATATATAGTATAAGTACACGCTCCGACAGAACAAAAATGAGACAACTGTAAAGAGGGATTTTATGAAAACTTGGAAAATGTATGTAACAAATTTCCAAAATACAATCACTGGGTAATTATGGGGGACTTCAACGCTTATTAGGAAAAGGAAGTTACTAGGAGAAAGTTGCTGGAAAACAACATTGCATGATGTAAGTAATGAAAATCTCAACATGCTGGGCCGATTTGCGGCAAGGAACAAAACGTTCATAGAGCACATGTTTCCCGCATAAGAACATCCATTTGGGAACATGGAAGATACCCGTAACAGAAGAAGTCAATCAAATAGACCATGTATTACCACCAGTAAGACATTTATCATCAGTGATCGATGTTAGGAGTTGCCGAGGACCAAACTGTGATTCTGACCACTATCTAGCAAAAGCAATAGTTAGGGTGCGAATAGCAAAGGTAGAGAGTATTGAGAAGACACAAAGGAAACAGTGCTATACTGACAAACTAAAAGATACAACAGCAAGAGAAGAATTCCAAAAAGCACTGAGGCTAAACTGCGTGAAATTGATGATGACATAAATAAGGACTGGAAGAACATGAGGAATGCATTCAAAGTAGCAGCGGAAGAAACAATACTGAAAAGGAAAAATGGAGGTAACAAAGACTGGTTTGATCCAGAATGTAGAAGTATTAAACAAAAGAAAAGCAATTCTAGGAAGAAAATGTTAGAAAAAGAAACCAGACAGAACTGTGAAAGATATCAAGAATTAAGAAGACAAGCCAGCAGGATCTGTATAAAGAAAGAGAGCATAAAGAGACATATGGAAGAAATAGTACAACTAAAGAGCAAAATGAAACGAGGAAGTTTTATAGAGCAGTCAATAGATTAAGAAAACGATTCCAGCAGTGACACGATATATGGATAAATAGGGTAGATTACTAAGTCAAGATACAGAAATTTTGGAACGTTAGGCTCGGCATTTTGAAGAATTATTAAATGTAAAAGAACAAACAGTAAGCGCAGAAGAACAAAGTGAAAATGAAGCATAGCAAGAGATAGTGCACGCGCCAACCAAAAGTAGTAAAGGACAGCATAGATATACTAAAAATAACAAA
>JAGDQP010013497.1:27525-47670 GCA_022664845.1 Lepisma saccharinum
TCATTTGAAAGAGTTCCAAATAAAATGATACGAGGGCTGGACAATGCACTAATCTACACATCAACAAAAGAAGCTTGTTTAGCATCCTGTTTAAATGAGGTAAGGTTTTGTAGTTTCAAAATTATTACTCATTTTCCATTCAAACAGATCATAAAAATGTAAAAGCGTTTGCGCTAGAGTTAACCGAGTACTATTAAGAAAGTCAAGTCACCACATAGTCATGAATACTAAAAGGATATATTTCTTCTAATGTGTTAAATGAAATTTAGTTCCGTTAGATTCAATATTATCGTCATGCTCCAACTCAATCTACTTAATTCATCTGGTGTGAACTAGATCCCTCCACCAATTCTCTCATTCCATTCATCTTTATTGTTGAACTCTTTTCACTCTACATCTCGTCTTTCTGTACTTTTCCCCTTATTTCACTGCCTATCTCTTGTATAAAACAAGATCTCTTTACTTAATTTCCAATTGTAAAGTACCAACTTTATTTTATCACACTTTGTTTTGTTGTTTTCAGTCAGACTTGTCTCAGGATTTCTGTTATTTATCCTGGTACTTTCTTTCTTGATCACCCCTGACAATGTAATAACATTATTTCAGTTCTTCCAATTTCAGTATTTTGTAAATGATGTATTCTATTGGCACTTTGTTGTATTTTTCTGTTGTAACACCAAATCTGCAACTGTTCGCAATTAAAAGTGCTTCCACTGGGATTTTTAAATCAATGCATGTAACTTATTTTCTTCCTACGTTATTTCTTAAATTTTATAATGAATTCCTCACCTGTCGTGCAATTTAGATTGAAAATCTCTATGCCTTTAAGTTTTTTCTTCTACTGGAAAATAATACCTTTTCCCAATATGGCAACATGGTGAAATACCAACACTATATCAAAACTTTCCTAATTTTCACTGTTGTGTACACCACTTTTGAAAAAGTAAAAATATGCAGGTGAAAGCTCGATTTTAGGTAGAAATATTTGTGTAGGTATAAATGTCCAATGTGAGTATACGTTGACTGAAAAAAAAATGAAACTTGAGGAAATTACCCCATCGACCTTGTTTGCAGAAGTCTGCAGATTTGTCCAAAACCCATGATTTGACCTCAGAAATCAGCGTGCCATCATCGTGAAAGTGCTTTCGCTTCATCGCTGGGAAGAGGTTGAAATCAGATGGTGCGAGATCAGGAGAGTACGAGGAATGAGGAAGGATTTCATACCCGCAGGAACGTGCTTCTGTCTGGGCAACATGCGAGTTGTGAACGGGTGCGTTGTCTTGAAGGAGGCACGATAGGTTTGCCAGCATAATAGGTTTGATAGAATCCCGCGATTTGTACAGCAGTGAAGCGTAGTATTTCCCTGTAATTGTAGTACTCTTCGCCAGGAAATCAAGGCTCATCACTTTGCCCGCTGAGGGTTGGACACGAGCCTTCTTTGGTGGTGGTAAGTCGGCATGTTTCCATTGCTTTGACTGGGCTTTCGACTATGGATCAAATGATGGACCCATGTTTCATCTTAGTAACTAAGTCTATCAAAAAAGTCCTCCGGGTTTTCAGGGCACAGGTTCAAATTTGCCTGAGACCACGTGACTCGTTCCTGCCTCTGGAAAGGTGTGAGTAGCCGCGGATGTCATCGGGCAAACACCTTCCGCATGTGCAAATGGTCATGAATGATTTTGTCCACAGACCCTACACTGATCTTGACATCTTTAGCTAATTGACGTATAATTATTCAGCGATCATACAAGATGGTGGGTTCCACTTGCCCAATAATGCCTTCGTCAATGACAGACTGGGGTCTCCCGGAAATGTGGGCTGTTTCTACTGAAGTCCGACCACACTTGAACGGACGATGGGGCATCCTCACCATATGTCTCCTTCATCACATCAAATGTTTCCTTTGGTGTGCGGCCTCTCAAGTACAGAAACTTGATGACTGATTGGTGCTCAATTGACTCCATCACTACACCTTGCTTCACTTTCGGACCTATAAAACAGAAACGGATCAGAGTTACGAGCTGTATATTACCACATCAGCTTTACGAATATATAGGATTACACATGTGAAATTACATCGTTCTACCATATCTGGAAGTGGGTCAGGGGAAATCTTTATTGAACGACCCTCGTATCTTTGGTAGAACTGGAGATACTACTTTTTAAAAGATTTTTTTTTTCAATGTACGTCAAAATTTGGTAGACCAATCTTAAACGGTTAGTTGGTAGTTATTTCATACCTAGGCACAAAACATTCGTAAAAACACACACCTTCACAAAAAATGTCTTTGAGTTAAAAAGCAGCACAGAAAGTAAAATGATAGGAACTATAAAATACATGTAAAAAAAAGTCCGTAAAGCAAGGTAAAAAAAACTAAGAACAAAGGTGGTTTGACACTTGCTACAGAAACCCTGATGCTTTCATAGCAACATTCCTTGCTTTGTGGTAGTTTCCTACAGTCAGTGATAGAAGTGGCCAACAGCACTTGGGAGAAAGCAGTGAAAAATTGCAATGAAACAAAGTAGTGTTAATAACATGATCAAACAAGTAAAATGAAAGACAAGAATCTCCTGAAATAAATGGAAATATTGTATAATGATTAGGACTTCAAAGGATATTCCATACTTTCCAAAATCTGTAAATGCTGAAAACCTCATCAGTACATTTTCACAACAAACAAATCATTTTAAAGTATATCTGTTGGCACTACCCCAACATTTGGAATTTAATGTGGTAATGCTAACAGGGGTTTATTATTTTGGATCCACGACGGCTACATGTTTGACAATTGGCCGTGCGTGTTACTATTAATGGATACTTTCTGCAATAGAAATAGTTCTCATTAATATATATTCTAAGTAACATTTTTTCTTCAAAATCTGAATCGATGTCAAGACTCCAAAAGTCCAGCTGAAATGCAATCTTTCAGTTTAATTACTACAGATCAAAAGCGAAGTTCATCGGTACGACATTAGGAATAAGAAAGAACAGAAGAAAAAGGTGTAACTGGAGCGGTTAAACGTCTCATTGTTACTGTGAAAAACTGGCAAAATCCATGCCAGACACACTAAGGCATGTTATAAACGAGGTACTTTCTACAACAAGTATCTTGTTTTATTGCATAATTAAAATGTATTAGTTTCATTATGTCATTTCTCGTAGGATGATAGATATTTCCTTTATCCAGCGGGTCTTTAGAAACAAAATTATCATTTTCTCACGAGCATCTACTCTACAACCTTTCAAAATAGCAAATAAAAGTATTCTCTCAATAAACGTAATATAAGCGTATTTTTCTTGGACATGCCACTGTATCTAACGAGAAAAATTTTAAAAATTCTATTGGCGGTAGTATGTTACAGTTAACTATATGTAAATTACTTACTGAATATAAATATTGTTATTTGGAGAAATAGAAGAGAAATTTCGTTAAAAAATTGTGGAAAACATGTTGCTTATTCAATATGTAGAAAATACATATACATATGCAATTTTCATATGCATTTTTTTTTCAGCACCGTTTTACCTGCCGATCAGCGGAATACAACTATGTTACATTGCAATGTCATCTTAGTGATTCTGATAGGCGAACAACGGGTCAATATATTCAGTTTGTTGACGCACAAGGAGTGGACTATTTTGAAAATCTTTGTCTTAAAGGTAAGATGTATAAAGATTCATGTCTGTCTATTTTTTACTGCCTGTTTGTAGTAACCTAATGTTTCTTAGTAGCCTAGCAAATCCTATGATCGTTATTCAGGTGTTAAGTAAATGACATTGGTTAAACACTGATACCCAGAAATAACAGAAAAATATTGTACAATACACCTTTCCTGTCTAATTTTTATCTTCTTACTGCATTCATATTGTAATTATGCAAGAAATCACAAGGAGTGTGGCGGCAGTAAAGCTGTCCACTTGACCTCAGTATTCTAACCTTACTTAACTTATTCTCTTTGTAGGATAGTTAAATCAGTGGTTCTCAACCTCTTTTTGTTCGCGGCACACTATTCTTTGTAGTGCGTTTCAGCGGCACACTAATTGGCCACAAATATCTTTTCTTTAAAAATAAATTCCCTTTTTCTACAATATAAGTTAAGGTTTTATTAATTCCACCATGAATTGAAGTTTTATGTAAGAAACGACAAGCTCAATTTTCTCATTAAGAAATCAATTCTTTTGTTATAAGACGTAAACAAACCAATAATTTTGCTGTAAAATAAATATGTTTAAGCTTATGAATATCTCTTTGTTCCTATTCAAAATAAATATTGAGTGAAATTATTTGAACTACTTTTACCAGCAAACTCATAAAATTAGAAGTTTCGTGGCACAGTTCTGGGATAGATATATCTATTAGAAAACGTAACTACGTCCAAACCAATTAATATGCAACTACCAGGAGTGTTGTTCTAGTTTACTTTAATTCAGAAAACTTCTACTAAATAAATATCAGAACTGACACACGATAACATTAGGTATCATTATCTTCACTCATTAGTTAATTTCCTTATATCTGGTGTAGTTAAACATATTCATTGCAATGCCTTGAGTATTTAGTCGAAGCATACTTCATTCTCCAAAAGACAATACATAAACTTATCAAATGTACTTATTGATTTGTCGTCGACGTTAACAACCATGGTTCAAAAACACATTATCGTTTGTTCATTTCTTTCGCAATGTTGGGTTTGTATTTGTTGCCCCCATACGAATTTTCACTCATACAAATTCCTTTCTCCCATTACCCATGTCTTCCTGCTCCTTTCTGAGAGTGATAGTGATGGTCTTTTTTTTTTTTTTTTTTTTTTTGTATCACTCTCTGGTTCCCTTTTCCCTCACGTGCTAATGCATTGCCCGTACAGGGACATGAATGAAAATAGAGAGAAATATTTAAGAAAGCTGACAAGAAGTGAAGTATAGGGTGCAATAAGAGCGGCTGAAATGAAATAAAGTGAGACTATGAAAACAGTGGGTCAGTATATTACTAGCCTCAAACCAGACACGTTCCAAAATAGTAAGACCTTAATTTCCTGACCAGATCTATATTCATAAATAATTATTGAATACAATTTTGGAAATCTGAGAAGACTATTGAGAACACCATAATCGATTTAGATTACATCATTCGAAAAGCACAATGAGATCTAGCTTCTGCACCATTGTATCAAATAATGCGCAACAAATAGCAGTAAGCTTTTTGGGCATCCTATGGGTATACATAATTACATTTGGATAAAGTATACATTTGGCTGAGGGAATGCAACAAATTCCTAGGTGTTTATCTCTAACAAAATGATGATGCCTACGGTACTTTCAAACCTGATACACGGAGTGTAAAAATCTTTTACGAAAGGTTTTTCGGTAATTGCAAAGTGCCGTAAAAGTTATGAAGAAAAGTAGAAGTTTATTCTAACCCTAATTAACTTTGAAATTCTAGTTCTTATGATATAGATAATAATGTGTTCTCCGAGACATAGATACGGTTTGAACCACAATCCTTTGGGACGAGTGGCGAGAGAAACTTTAAGTACAGGCAGTAATATTATTTACTGAATTTCTTGTCAAGTCACCAGATCACCGCCAATGCATGTCCATTCCTTTGAAGTTCTCTAATGGCCACGGGAAAATAAAAGGTTCGAGCAGTTGGAGGATCCTGCAAAAGTTATTACGGCAAGTAGTTACGAATTGGGATGACTGTACTTCTCTCAAGTCTCCTACACTGGACGCTGGGATCAGAATGGCAACTAGAATTCTGAATCACTACAGAAAGAATAATCGGTAGTGTGGAACGTTTATGCAGCGTTGGCCTTCTTGAAAAGGCGAACAGTTAAAGAAAAAATAAATGTGGCAACGAGAATTAGTCTTAACATTTCCTAAAAGTAAAAATACGGACAGTTGAAATGGATGCGAGCACTGCAATAAAAATACGATTCATTCGTACACAATATGGGCGTACGACAGTCCTAACTACCCTGAAGTTCATAAAATGTATAACGCTAATCATCTTGTGCTCAGCGGAAGGTGACTCTGTACTGAAATTAATACCACATCAAACTGGTTCCTTCAGGTGTTCGGAATGGGTCCCACGAACGCTCAAACAAGTCTGCGCATATCTCTGCATGTTAACGAAGACTTTCTTCCCCAGGATATGTGATGTGATTTGATTTATGTTGATCGTTATTGCAGCCCGTAGCTCTTGAAGCGTATGTGAATTACCTGTGTACACTGTACAGCTTCCCCTTCCGTACTTCCCACAGGAAAAAGTCGAGTGATGACAGAGAAGGTTACAGTAACTGAGAGATGATGCGATTTGTTTAGAAGCCCTCCAGAAACTGTTGTGATGCTGCAGGAGAAGTGAAGATTACGAGGCGTAAAACAGTTCCACGCAGCTCGTCAAGTCAAATTAATGTACATAAAATCCATCTTCATTAAAATTCTCACTCTATTATTATATTGATACAAGTTGTACATCCAGTGCACAGTAACTTGTCGGACACTCTTGTATGATCTCCGATTGGCCAAGATATTATCACATTTGATTTCTTTGCTCGTGGTCAAAGATTCAATTCCTGACTGGGTCCATATGACGGAGTGGTTCGAAGTTCACTTTATCAAAATCTGTAAGTCCCATCCATAGAAACTCACAAGTTCGTTTAGGACGTTAAAACATTTCAAACAGCCGGCCATCCTGTACGTTCTTCATCTTTTCATCTAACGTTATCTCTGTTATTAGCCTTGTTTATTTCTGCACATATAATATTGGTGTTAAAATTTCCTTTAAAAAATAATAAAAGCGTCAAAAATTATTTCTATTTTAATCAAATATTTAAAAAATATCATTGTGCGAACTTCAGTGTTCATCTAGATATTAAAATGTTTGTAAGAAAACCCTTAGCAAATTAATTGTGGAATTCGTTCTTTTCTTTCAGCTAACCAAGCGTGTAAAGGAAATAGAATTTTCCAGATTCCAAGAATTGGTGTATCAGACGATAAAGTTGCCCAATACGTTGACCTCCACTACTACGTAGATAAGGAATTGCAAGTAAGTAATAAAGATTTTGTCTGATAAAAAGGAAGAAATTTAACAAGTGTTATTGTATATTTGCTAAATATAGCAATCGGGTCCTGTTCTGTAATTCGGAGCAAACTCAAAATCTCACTTTTACGCTATGGTAAATATCGCGGAACAGCGTAAATAAATTTATGCTTAAAGAAAAATTACCTTAAAAACAATTACACAACTATAATAAGCTTCAACTATCTCTCTGAAAATTAATTACTAGAAACGTTTCATGATCACTTTGCTACAAAGAATTCAATATCACAAAAATGGAGCTTGGTATTCATTATTTTATAACGATATAGAATTATAAAATACGTATTTTTTTTAAGTTATTGTTTATGCTAATTGCTTTAGACTTTCTTAGATCAAACAATTTTACCCAAAACTTATTACATTGTAATACACAATATAACCAGATTGGTGGCAAAGTGACATTACACTCACAGTTGCTAGTGAGATTATCAAAAGGAGCTATGTGAAAACATACTTTCAGATCAGAAGTTACCATAGGAAACAAATAACAAAAATGCTAAAAAGAGTGCAGCAACTGCAACAAATAGATATCATGTGACGTTGATATGTAGATCCAATAACGAAATGACATTTCCCCATTTTGGTAGATTTAAGCAGTCAATAAATTATTGGACGCTGAAAATTTTGTACCCTTGACTTGAGGAAGCATACAACAATTAGATGAAGCTTTGTCTTAGAATAAAAATAAGTATTGTCGAGTTGTTAGATCTGCAGTTTTCATAGTAAGTGATGCTAAATTTTAAGTTTTATTTATTATTACTTGACTTGCAAATCTTCATTAAAGGCCCAGTGAATGACAGGTACATTACATCCCACCTGTGTAAACGCTGTGCACTCCGTTGACAATGACAGATTAAAAGCTGTATAGTCAATCCACCATGTGCCTTCCCAACTTTACTACTCCCAATACAAACTAATTGATATAGAGTGAAAAGTTCACACGTTACATTTCTGCAGACTTACCATGAAAATTTGCACTTCTCAGTAGTGAAAGTTAAGTTAAAATTTCATTTCATTCAAATTGAAAATGTCTTTGGTATTTCAATTATTGATTAGAAATATAAAGTATATCAATGCACAAAGAAACCGAGTGTAGATCATGTATTGTACAACGATAAGCACAATAATATCTAACAGCGTGATACAAGAATACAATAAAGTAATTATCTATTAAGGACTCACTGAATTTGAGCAGACAGGGACAAAACCACGAAAAATTGTTACTAATAGTTTCATTCGTCAGATCAGTTTGACCTTTCTAGTTTTGTATTTACGAAACAATTTTGCCACAATTTAAGAATTTAACGAGTACCTCAAAAGATATTACACATTATTGGATGTAAAATTTATTAGTTCGATAAGCGACAAAATTTTTAATATTACGAGACATCCCACAAACGAGACGAGTTCCCTTGCAAATTGTTTTGTTCTGGCCCTGATCTGGAATATTTTAGTCATCAATTGTCTATTTTATTACATCAAATGACTTCCGGTTGGCGCCTAGCTGTTATTATTCAGGCCCATTTCAACAAAGTTTATTAGTTCCATCCTTAAAAGTCCAAACTCGTTTATAACGTTAATAACAACTCAATCCATAAATATAACATCAAATACCAAATACAATCAAGATAAACATGTGTTGTAATTTGTCTTTATTCTTCTTTAAGGTTAACAGTGAGCAAGCTTGTCGTCTGGCTTGTGAGATTGAGAATGAGTTCCTGTGCAGATCATTTTTATACAAAGGACCTCCTATTGGGAACCAGTACAACTGTCAGTTGTTTCATCTAGACCACAAGACGCTTCCTGATGGACCGAGCACATACCTGAATGCAGAGAGACCATTGATAGATACTGGTGAAAGAGTTGGAACATACTATGAAAATGTTTGCGACAGTAAGTATATAATTAATGTCAGAAATAATTACAAACTAGGGCAAATAAATTATTTTCTTATTCTTTCCCAGTTAACAATAATTATCCTGGATTTCAAGTGAAACTGTTTAAAGTTTGAACTAAATTTAACAGCAATTCTCTAAAGGAGTTCTTGCCAACTCCTTTTCATCACTTTTAACGATGCGTAGAAAATATGGTTTATTTTGCATTCAAAAATCATAAATTGATCATGCAACTTAGTTCCTCATATCTTTAGATTCCATCAGAAGACAAACACGGTAGCCTCAATATCCCAGGATACTTGACTCTATTTGACGCATTTAACTTGATTCAAATTTCCATCTTATACTCTATCGCGTATATAAATAAATATGATGTAAACTACTGAAGTTTTCACGTTTAAACTTCTGATTTTATGATGATATTTTGAAGTTTAAAAACTATATTTTTCTTTTGCAGAATCAGCTCTTCAAGATCCTCTACCTGTTGTATTCGACAGCACAGAGGATCCTCTATTGGACAATAATTTAACACGAACTGACGTCAACTGCGACAACACAGGCACATGTTATGATGGTAGGAATAATTAATTATAATCTAAATTGAAATCAATTACTATTTAGTTAATTTGTATTGTGAAAGAGAAACAATTAGTAAATGTGGCTTGACTACGTTTGAAGTGACTCGCGTATATCATTTGCTTTCAACGAGGCCATATTAAAGATGAAGCTGTTTCAGTTTGTCGAACTCCCATAAATTATCGACATAGAGAAATCTAATGCCTTTTAAAAACCAAGTAACTTCTGTCCACAAAATAGTTTCATGTACAACATCCTCTCAGCGTATATCTATACCACCCTGCCACTTTAAGCTCTACAACTTGCATTCATTTCTTTCCAAGTAGGTTTCCTATTTCTCACAGCCATTATTTTCATTTAAACAATTTTAAACTTGTTCTATATTTAGTATATCATGTTCATGTTGGTGTTTATTTTATGTTTTATGTTGGTTTTGTAACTACTTCCATGACATACTTCCTTTTTCGTAACTCTTTCTTGATTAAGAACTAACATTTATTTTGTTTCCTGAATTTTCAATTAGCCAATTTATAAATAGCTTCTTATTAATTGTACAGTTGTCATAACCAACTGTTCAGTTACAAATTATAAAAATTTCTAAAAATTACAACTAAAATTATTTACAATTACATAAAGAAGTAAGGTTTAATCTGCATTAGTTACTTTGCGCAAAATGTGAAACAGTATTCAAATTTGCGAAAGTACGTCACGGGATTTTAGTAAATATGCCAATACTATTTAGATTTAGCAAAGTTCTTCTCAAGCAAAGATTGCTAATTGCAGATGACTAGCTCAATGTTTATCTTTTCAAATTACAGTTGTTATAAATATTATGTTGAAGTAAATAAATATTGTGATATTTTGCTGAGAAGATAAAGTTCTTAAATTTATTTTCGTAAAATTGATAAAATGTTCAAAGCACCAGGTTAAATCCTCCCTAAAAATATAACGTTTCCGCACGCAAAACGTATCATTAATATTACAACGATCAGTAGTTCTTATGGTATTAATAGTTACAATTTTTATAGACTCAAGTTGAGAGTTGAGACTAGAATGCATACAAAATATTATCTTTCAATGCATTTTTTTAACTTATTAGTTCTTAGGCAATTCTTTAATGTTCAGTACAATGATTATATCTTACTATCATGAATTTCTTTCATTTAACCTAACACAAAGTATCTCGAGTGAGAAAAACAACGTCTCATTTGATTCAGTACAATCAGTATATTTTATTGTTCGTGAAAAATTCACATACATACATTCAGTACTCGTTCAGAGAGATATGAAATATTCTAAATAGGAAAAGTATAAACACAACTTTTCATGCTATGATAAAAATATCCACACCAAGTGCCCAGATTTCTTGTTGCTTCGTGATGGAGCTTGGTCATTGCCTCATTGGGGGTACAAAGTCATTTGAGAATTATTGCTTTATTCTATTTTATTTTCTCTTATTTAAATGTAGTTTAAATAGGTAGTAGTTCAGTAATTAGATAAATAGAATTAAACGATCGAAGTTAAGGAAAAATCTGTATACAACAAGCTTTCCTCTGTAATACATGTCCCTGTTCTCTAGGATTGAGTCAATAATTTTTCATAGCTTGGGTGATCTATTGGCTGGAATTACTGACTGCAGAAGTACACGGAGGTGCCTGTGTAGGTCGAATCCTACTCAACTCGGCATCCTGGCTCGGGGTTTTCAAAGTCTGACCAGGCGAATACCAGGATGCCACTTAAAATAGAGATCCTTGTTACTATCTTCTTCATCCTACCCACAGAAGTTGTGCTTGTTGAGCGACGTAATCTCCCTTTTACAGCCTTAGATTCTTGTACACCCAATTAAGGTAAAATAAATAAATAAACAAATAAGATTTCAGATGAGATCGGCGTTTTTAGTAAAAAGATGGATACACTGTTTCCAAAATTAAAATTTATAAACTGCTTTAGCAAATATGCTGTGCAAAATAAAATCAGAGACTATAACTGGAAATGTGTGTGCCACGAATACATAAAACAAGTGTCTCATTTCATTTTTGATCATGAAATTAAGTCAGTTAATTTAAACATAATTCCTAGAAAGTATAAATGAAACTGAAAGGTGAAATCAATTGTATATGAGTTTCAGCAGAAGTGCCAGAACATTTGAATGTGGAACCTCCGAATACCTTTTGAGTGTGGGAAGGTGAGAAGGCGTTATTCCATAAAATCGTAAAGCTAATCACTTTCATAGTATTCATATGCTATTAACAAGATACTTGTTCATGTTCTAAATTATCGTTGCTATGTTTATTTTTTCACAGTGTCTGTTCATTGCAAAGATACAAGAATTGTGGTACAAGTAAGAACAAACAAACCTTTTAATGGCAGAATCTACGCTTTAGGACGAAGTGAAACCTGTAACATTGACGTGATTAACAGCGATTTATTCCGACTTGATCTCACGATGAGCGGCCAAGATTGTAACACACAATCAGTGGTAAGTGTAAGTTCTAGAATGTATAGTACCGTACCTATTGTAGACTAACAAAAAAGTAAATAAAATAATTTCATTTGTTAATTATACGCGTAAATGAGGACAAGTCTATTACAGAGAGTTCGTTAAAACTAATTTCTGGTGTCATATTTGGTATTCATATAAAATTTGGGCACTTTACAACAGGAAATGAGATCATGTCTTTTGGATGGATGCGAATTCCACTTGGGAACGACATTTAAGACAAATGTTTGATCACGTGGCTAATCGGAAAGTGTCCATTATATAAGTTTTGTCCTTTTACCTGATTCATGAATGGAATTTGATCAAGAATTTTCGTATGATTCCCGAAATTCCTCGTTTTCACAATGGAATACTAACAGGTTTAGTCAGAAACTACTAAAATATCTCGAAATGGACACTAATCATTCCGAAATTCACTCACGGCCATTAATTAGGAAATTATTGATTCGCACACTTCAACTTGACCGAAATTCGTCAAACATTCCTGAAATGTGTATCTACTGGCACAATGTAAATACAATGTGTTGACATTGGTGACAGCAGTCTTGCCGAAGACATCCGTAACAGCTATCATTTGTTGACTGTCTAACCACTAACGATAGAAACCACACACACATCTTAATAATTATTATAAATTTAAAACTATTGTTTATTCAGTGTCAGTCCACTAGTCTAGTAAGTGACAATTGTGTTTCTTTAAATTTGTCCATTCGTGATAGTCCATAAATAATAGGGGTGATAATCTACCAACAAAGAAACGTAACTGTTGCATTGATAAATGTCAATTTTTTTTACGTTTCGAAAGCTATGGGAAACCCATCATCATGGCAACTAGAGCAAGAGAAAGAAGAAGAAGGAAGAAATTCGAAGAGATATGGGATGCATAGTGTAATGAAAGCGAAAAATCCATCGGACAAATGCGATTGTTATCTTTGTGAAACACAAATATACAAACTTAATACTATAAACCAAGATGGCGGAAACATAGAATCAAGTGGAGACAGACTTGTGGAGAAAATTGAGCCTTTTCTGATAACTGTTTACAACGTATCGGTTAGTGCATATCAACTACGTCATTTTGATATGTTCTTCCCATTAATTTATATGCAAACTGTTCTACTGGTCTTATGTCTCTCAGAAGTGGAACTTTTAACTTATGTTTTCACCTAGTTCTTTATCACGATTATTTTGACAGGCATTGTTTTATACACGGGGAATATTTTTTTGTCATTGACATATTATGATTAACTATTAAATATACATCATCTTCACATATTTCAAGAAATTACATTTTTGCAAATTCAACCCATCAAAATGACCAACAAGAGGAATTACGTGAAATGAAGAAAACTTCAGAATTACACTCCTAAGCAACATAAGACGAGTAAAAATGATGCCATATTAATTAGAAGAAAGAATTCCAAGAAGGCGATCGTGATCTATACCGTTAAGGAACTTGAAACAAAGTACTTTATAAACTGTACAGATTTTATTTCCATCAGTTACATCATACATTACGTGTCAAGTCTATTTTAATCTTGGTGAATCACTATGTTTAATTTCGTATTTGTATTTCACGGAGTTCACGACTTGTATTAGTGAATAAATTTTCTTTGCACTTATGTCTAGTTTCGTCTCGAATTGTGCTATTGATATGTTCGATACAAAGACAGAACGATATATTTTAATAATAAGGAAATTTGAAAGAAAAAAACTGCAGGGATAATTAGTTTAGTTTTAATTATTTCTTCGTGGCAGAACTTCAACAAAATTCTAACATCTGTGAGTTTTTGACTATCTGCTAATATGATTTTGTTTAGGAACGGTGTTTGGTTTTTATTTCATTTCATTTTTTTTACTTATGTATCGATTATGTGCGAAATAGACTGACATGAATCTCAATATTCTCATTGTCTAGACATGAAATAGCATATTTTATTTCACGCAAGCAAACAAGTTTTACTGTATATTTCCATGTGAGCAAAACATACTAAAGGCAGTTTAATTTTACCTAATATTAGCTTAATAATAATTTACAAAATTCTTCAAACGAAAATGTTAAATTACTGAACAAATTTGTCCAGGTAACCTCCAAGTTATCATTCATAACGATTTTTCGTGTATAATACACATACTTTTACAACGTAAAGCATAATGTGAACGCTGAAGTGAAACCATTGTTCGTTTTCTGCCAGTCACTGCTTTAAATCCGTAAAACAGTGACAAATTTAAAATAGAAAGTGCAGAAAATGAAGTTACTTTAAAACTATATACTGACACTGTCAATTCAAGTTGATCTTCTACACTATAACACACAAACCAATCGTAACGTTACGATTAAGTTATGAATCGGAGAGATAAAGACAAATAAATGAGATAAAAATTAAATCGATAAACTTATTCTAACCAAATTTTTACATCATTTTAACCTAATTTTGGCTTGTTATTAATTTTGTATCTTACAAAGTGATCCACGAAAAATCGTTGTTAATGAAAACTATAGTGGCTGCCTGAAAAAAAAAGTTATTATATTAACCTCACCACTCATAGATTACATTAATAATTACTGAATGAATGTTTTGGTAACCAATATATTACGATAATTTTGCTCGTTTATTTCAGACTGGTGTTTATACAAATACTGTTGTGCTTCAACATCACAGCGTAGTGATGACGAAAGCTGACAAAATATACAAAGTGAAGTGCACTTACGACATGTCTTCAAAGAATATTACATTTGGAATGATGCCAATCAGGTAAGAAAATGCTGAAGCATAGAAAAATTGTAACCGTCCAGAGTGGGTTCAAACGTCTTTCAGACTGGAAATTTACCTTAAAGTTTACTGTTAAAATTAAGTTAAAGTCAACTATTTACAGAAATAATCAAGTAACTTGGATAGTAACTGAGAAATAGTTTGATTTCTAACGATTATTAAGTAAGTTGTGACTTTACAAATTCTATCAATTTTTTGTGGGGGGGGGGTGTAATAATTATGAACAATATAAAGTATAGCATCATGACATTAATGAGCTTTGCAAAAATCTCTCTTCTATCATGTACAATTTTATGTGCCTAGTCGCAATATAATTGGATATCGGTTTTTACTATATTATGCCGCTACCAATGAAAATTGAAATTCCATTTTCAAGAGCTGTATAGATTTCCGACAAACATTTCCTTAATCACAAAGAATCATAAACATGATAGTTCCGTAAATCAAAGCTTAGGAACTTCTTATTTGTCATTCATATTATTAATTTGCTGTACATATTCACTTTCTTATCGCTTTTTTTTATCTTCCAACAGAGATCCGGAAATGATAAGTATCACGTCTGCTCCTGAAGCACCTCCACCCCGCATCAGGATACTGGACACAAGAGGCAGAGAGGTGGAGACTGTGCGCATTGGAGACAAGTTGACGTTTAGAATTGAAATACCTGAAGACAGTAAGTAAACGCATGATCATTTCCTTTAAATCAAAATATATTTTGTTAAGCAATAACTCAATATTGACCCCTTTTTTTGGCAACAAAACAAGGTACTCTTTTCACTTTACCTACCAAAATGAGGTAGAGACAGGTGATCTTTCCAACTTTCCCTATTTATGTATCTGCTAAAATGAAAGCATTTCGCTTATTTTAGGGATTATGATGTAATTTTACGTAGTCTTAGAACCAAAATTGTTCCGCAGAAGAAGTTGAAAACCACCTTGCTGGTGTAGACTGCGGCCGCCATCTTGAAATTAATTCAATTCATTTATTAAGAAATTGTTTTAATCACCTCATACTCCTCACAAGTGGAATATTTAGGTTCTGTTTTCACTTATGTTTCATCATATTTATTATAACGGAGTGTATTGTATGAAAATGGATTGCTCATAAGCAGTACAGTACATTTTCAAATGATTTAATAAGACATATCAAAACCACTACCTGCTTGAATATTTCTGATAGCTTAGAAAAGGATTCACGTTTTCCTACTTGTCACGAAACGTTTCGAGAAATTTGCTTTACATTTAAAATAAGTATTTTACTAGTACAGTTAATGGAATTAAGTGTAATAGGACGGAATTATGTAATGCTTCATATCTTCAAAATAACAGTTGATGAATAAAATTTTATTACAAATTCAACATCGTCCTGTACTCGTAAGAAAGCCTGTACACCACCCGTGGACCAAATGAAGAGCTGCAGTCCACAAAGCCCTTTTGCAAATCTTAATGTGGCCCATCGATAGCAAAAGGTTGGATACTTCTGGTTTAATATATCAAATCCATTATGTTCATATGTTTCAAAACATTACATTTCCGTAAAGTAAGAGTCCCTAATGCAACTCGTCGAAATAACCTGGAAGTGAAAACAGAACACATAAGCTTCCTCTAAGAAGCACGAGACAAGTATAATCATTCATATATAAATCAATAGAATTAGAATTACAAAATGGCAGCTGTGATCTACACCGTGACAAAACAAATAAAAAAAATACATTAAGTACAAGAATTTTATGAAGTAGAAGTTATGTCTTCTGTGTTAAGAGAAAAAAAAGGTTTCATTCCTTGTAATTTAGGATAATAAGTTAAAAAAATCTAATTTTGCCTACAATGACCAAAGAGATATGACCCAATTCTAAGGGGAAAATCCGGGACACTTCATGTTAACAAAATGGACAAATCAGTACGAGCAACAAAAGATTGTGAAACCTATAGATTATTCACCTCATGTGGGATTTACTAAATAAAAAATATGATTGAAAAACAAGGCGAAATTATACACGAGATGTGGAGGTATGTTGAGGGAATTAAACAATCAGTGGTACACATTCATAAGTTATTTAATGATCGTAACGTGTATAAATATAATTGATAATGTAAATACAAATAAATTAGAAATGGTATCTGACGGCTCAAAAGCAGGAGTTATGAGCGCCCGAAAAACTATTTCCCAGGACCGAAGGTAAAAAAGCGAGACAGCACCGATTTCAGAAGGTCTCGTAGCCCATCTCAATGCAATAGTTTTTATTATTATTCAATATACCCATTACATGAATTTCAGGGTTATTAAGTGTATTCAAATTTGAGTCATAACATTTTCTATTCTCATTTAACACTATGGTCATGACTGAAACTCATTTTCTTTTTCGAAATCCAGTTCAACATAGATAACCTCTTTTGCATAACAGAGCAAAAACTTGAACAGCTGCAGCAGCAAAAATTATTGTGTTTGTGTTTTCTGTGAAAAAAGTTTCTACAGAGAAAAGAATCCCATCTACGAAAACTAAAGCAAAACTTCCGACACTCTACCCAAGTAAATTCTCATATTTCTAGATAACAACTCGTACCACGCTGATTTTCCGGGCCAAAACGGTTTAGTGTTCTTGACACATCAAGTAGAGAAACTTGAAGAAAAAAATCAACAGTATTAAGATTTTAAAAAACTGTCTTACATATCACAGTTCTATTCAAAACATAGAACGCATACATTGCGCATAGCGCTTTCTCGTCTTTATACGTGGAATGGTTTTCCGTAATACAAGACTCACGCCTTCCTTGCAGTATAAAATAAATAGTTACTTATCTCAGACAATACGAATTCGACATTTGTTTTCTGCGAAAAAAAAAGTATAAACTTCTTCCAATACCTAGTGCCATATGGTAATATTAAGTATGCACATCATAATCTCCGTTATTCTTTTTAATACAAATAAATATGCATTAAAATGTGTCAATCCAACTTCCTTTGGGAATTCTAATAATTTCTGCTTCAGTCTAATCTAAAAATAGTTTATTTTCCTGTTAACTGTTGCTAAAAGTAGTTCATTTTTTTTTATTTTACTACAAAATGTCAATAGTGAATAAGTATCTTGATTGTGTACCTCATAAATTTAAATCAGAATTCACAAAAAGATTTACCCAGCATAAAATTATTACAGTCACTGACCATGAAGCAAAATTATGTTGCACTACTCCAAGATAAATCTTTCTGTGATTACGCGCTCACAAAGGCGCATGCGATGCTTTAATATGTTTAACGCATATAAACATTGCATTGTTTCGTAAAAATTCTTCCTATATTTGTCTAAAATTGTATTCTGATCATGAATCAAATTACCACTCCTATCTTCATGTTAACCAAACAGATTCTTCCCCGTTTCTCTTAAACTCCATCAATTTCGATTTTTTGCTATCAGATAATATCACTCTGCTCATCTACTTCCTAACATTTCTGTTCCATGGATATTTCTCTCCTACCCTATCAGTATCTTCTCGTTTCTTAACGCCATCTTCTATATCTTTTTACCTTACTCTTTAGCATTTTTTCGAACATTTTTCTTATATCTTGGTCCTTTTTTCTTTTGTTGTATCATGCAATCAATGCTTTAGATGTTACTTTGTTAGTACTTCCATCTGTTTGGACGTATATAAAACTTTACTTTTACGCCAAGGAAGAGATAAAACAAACGAGTCCTTTGTAGCTCTTAGGACAGAAAATGGCATATAGCAGAGCTAAAAAGGGTTACCGGGTCAATCGGATCACTTTTCGGAACCGGTGACCCGAGGGCGAAGCAGAGATTTCATATTATTTATTCACTGTTGCGTTTGAACATTTGCGGTGACCGGGAGAAGGAGTGTTACTCCCCAGAATGAAAAGAAATACGACGCCGAAAAGGTCCTAACGATAGTAATAAGTAATAACGTATGAAAATAGTTTCATATCCCGGGAAAAACAAAAATACCACTGGGGGTGTGCAAATACTCTCTCAGAAGGCTATTCTGAAAGAATTTTATGTTTGAAGTATTAAATAGGATAAAAACATTAAAATCTTTTAAAACTCTCAAATATGAATTTCCCCTACATATTTGGAATATTCCCATACACTTCTCAAGGAATCTTAACATTACAATATGGATTCATTCTAACCACAAAAACAAGACAGGTCACCGTGTCAAGATATTGCCGCCGGGTCAGACTGGGTCACCAAAACTGGCCCGGTTTCAGCTCTGTAGAATAGTAAAGACTTAGATTTTCTCGGATTCCATTCAGAGATAAAGTATTCATGAATTTTCTTTGTCTTTATCTATTCAAAACTAATTCCCTATATTACATCGTCTTGTCTTCTTTATATTTTGATATGCTGTAGCCAAACCATCGTTAAGCAAATAAACATATATTGCTGGTTACAAATTATATTTAAATTTTAGGCTAATTTATCTATTATTTAAACTAAAATAAATTACAATACAAGATTTCTGGATTATTTTAATATGATGGAACAAATGCCAAATAGAGCTCTAATTTAATATTATCCGTTTTTTACTGTTTCAGCTCCGTATGGAATATTTGCAAGAAGTTGTGTGGCCATGGCAAAGGACTCCAAAAGCACATTCCAAATCATCGATGATGAAGGGTAAGCCTTTGCTTAGAAATAGAATTAACGGTTTTGTGAAAGATAGGGTTAAAACTTCCCTTAATATTATTTCTTTTAGTTATTAATGATATATCTGAGTGTATCGAGAACTCCCATATTCTCTTATTCGCGGATGACCTGAAATTATACGCTAGAATTGAATCAATTGAGGACAGTGCCAAACTACAAAAGGACTTAGATAATGTCAAAGAGTGGTGCGACAGGAATAAATTTGTAATTAATACAAAAAAGTGCAATTCCATATCTTTTACAAGGAAAGAAAAGTATGTTGAGTACAACTACTCGATTGATGGAGTAAATCTATCGAAACCTGAAACTGTTAAAGATCTTGGAGTTGTTTTCGATCCAAAATTAAACTTCGGGCGTCACATTGAAATGATCACTAACAATGCGTATAGGAATCTTGGGTATATTTATCGTTTTAGCAAGGATCTCCATCTTGACTCAACACTTCTAAAATTGTATTACTCTTACGTGAGATCACAGCTAGAATACTCCTGTATTATATGGACTCCGAACACTCAGAAATATGTTAAAGCAATAGAGAAAATCCAGTGTAAATTTTTGAAATTACTAATGTATAGAAAAACCACATTATATCCTGCATACATATCATACAGGGAATTAGTGAGCAATTTTAATATACAA
>JAGDQP010013498.1:0-42523 GCA_022664845.1 Lepisma saccharinum
GCAAGTGTACGCGAGTCACCGTACCTTAGACGGTAGCGTAATCGGGCGGCCGGTTTTAAACCCCGGCCAGGACGCTGTAGAATTTTCTTTAGTGTTCCTATACCTGGTGCTCTGAGCGTTGCAAACCATTTTTCTGTCATGTCCCTACCGACTAAGAAAATTGTCTCTAATATAAATCAAATGTCCCTATTTCCATGTACGTGTACCATGGCTACAGTTATTGATCAATGTCGATAGCAGTTTTATTAAAGAAAATGCTAAAAAAAATAAAAAAAAATAAAGAACTAATAGTCCCCATAATTTAACAGAATTTCAAAATCCGTCCCTACTTTCGTGAAATATGCCTAAAATATCCCTATGAGTAGGGACATATCCCGCAACACTGCTATCAAATTGAGTACCAGAGGGCTATTTGTACTCCCGAGCACCTTGGAAGGTAAAGGCGGTCGACCTTGGGACTGACTAGCGTTCATCCCGCCTCACTTCATGCTGTATGTGGAGCACTACCTGGACACAACCCGTGCGTCGTTCACGGCACGTGCATATCGTCCAGGGGATTGATACCTTTTCTACAAATAAAATTAGCATTTTAAAAATTAAACCGCCTTCAAACAAGTGAACTAGTAAGTGGAAAATAAGATTCACACGTTGTCACCACAGAAATCATGCGAGTAATGCAATACTTGTTTATTTGAGAAGGTGTTGCATTTTGTAGGGAGCCTAGTCTGAACAGCTTTATGGTCTTACCATTGATATAAACATCACGTTACCAATGTGTGTGAAGCGTAACTTGCATAATGAGTTCGTCTTAACTGTGAAGCGTGGGAACGACTCGAAGATTAAGAGTTATACAAAGAGCAATGAAGAGAAACATGCTAAGCATAACTAGGAGGGATACTAGAAACAAATAAATTGATTCGCTCACAAACGAAGGTAGAAGATGTTACCAAGATTGCAAAGAAGATGAAGTGAAGAAGAACCGATCATATAGCCAGAAAAACAGATGGAAGATAGACAAGAAGTGTTACACATTGTATTTCCATATGAAAAAGAAAAAAAGAAAAACGCAAGACGACCAAATACAAGAATGGTAGCTGAGATCAGGATCTTTTTAGAAGCTCTGTGTTTTTGTGTACAATGTCTTAGAGATTTGCGGAGAAAATGGGACAGGCGTTCATCCTTCAGTGAACTGAAAATAGCTGAATTTAATGATGATGGTTATACTATTTTCAGGCATAAAATACTGAGTAATTAATCGAGATCTTTTGTCCGCATAATAGTTACTAGCATCGCTAGAAACATCAAAAGACCGAGCCGCCGTAGCTCAGTGGTAGAGCGTTGACGTAGCATTCGGGAGGTCGTGGGTATGATTCGAACGGTCGACCATCCAGACGGAGGTGTTTCCTCAGTCACACCAGGCAAATATCGAGGTGGTACGTTCAACATAGGCCCTGGTCGACACCTTCCCAAATCCTTTCCACTCCCCTATCCAGGCCTGAATCTTAGATGCCATAAATAAAATTCAAATTCAAGGTAACATCAAGATAATGGACATCTGAAATATTATCACGTAACTGTTTTGTAATATCAGATGTTAAAATTGAATGTACAATTCCTTTTACTTTGATTCTGCAGTTAATCGTCACTTAGTTGAAGTGGGGTAAATAGGCTTTAAGAAAGTACAGTGAGTGCACATGAAGAAAAAAAAATATTGTAACGATTTTTCCTGGATAGTTTATTTAAAAAATAAACATATCAAAATATTTTCATGTCAAAAGAAGTTAAGTAGAAATGAACTGACGATGCTGAAACATCTTCTAAGTTACCAAATATAGAACAATATTGATTGATGTGTTTATTTGTAGTAATCACGTCCTGACCCAATGAACGTTTCATTACCCACAGAACTTGTGAACTGACGTCCCTATTTTGACACAAGTAGGTCACATTCAGCAGAGAAGAAGAGAAACACAGTTTGTTGCTGTTGGCATCTTGTCTTCAATGTGAAGAGTACAACTTGTGTTCCATTTCAAAATTGACAATTAAGATCGCGAAAATAGAAGAAAGCTATATATATATATATATATATATATACCCACATAGCAAAATGACGTCCCAGGGATATCTGACGGATCTCCTGGCAGGATATCGGGACGTCCGTAGGACGTCCTGTTTAAGTCCCGTTTACACCCATGGGACGTATAGTTATAATTAATTCTTCTTTTAACTATACGAAGGCATATCCTTCATATAGTTATAATTAATTAAATAATAATAATAGTAAGGTCGATTTAATTTATATAAATTCCAGGTAGGTAATCCCGCACGGCTTTCCGGGGGACATCCAGGGGACCTCTATACGGGATGAACTGTTTGTATTGCCCACAGAGTTATCCCACGGATGTCCTTAGGACATTGCTATGGGAGCAGGACCATTCTGACGGTAATGGGATCTAAATGGGACGTCCCAGGGACGTACTCTGCTATGTAGGTATATATATATATATATGTTCGTACTAGAATAAGTAAATAAGCTTTAGATGTATTTTAGACGCAGTGGTTCCCAAATCTCCAATCCTCTGGTGTCTGTGAGAATTCACCACGGTTTCCGTTCTGTATCCCGCCATAATTATGAGATAATAGCAAATATATTCACACAATAAATATTCTTGATGAATATGAGTTATTAAATCTACTCTTCATATTTCATAGACAACGACAAAACAAATAATTGCAAATTACAACAATAATTTCAGTTACATCGTGGCATAAAGCTTTGCATGTGTATGTTATCCAGCTTCAAACCAGAAAATCTTCGACAATTTAACTTGAGAACTAATTGTATACATCGTTTCAACTATGAGTCCAAAAACAGAATTTGTAAATCATGTGCATGGCTGATTGCATTCATTTGATACACGTACCAAATCTGTTACACATTATTCTATTTTCAGAGTTTCCACATGAACTTTACAGACAAAAAGAGAATTTCCACATTAACACAATTCAATGATAAGCCACCCGTTCATTGTTCAAATTCTATTTAAATTGTTTAGCATATAAAAGTATATTAAACCTAGATTTCAACACATTAGATTTAATCTTCATCAACGTCAGAATATTAAAAATGCATTTTCATTACTTCTGGATTAATTTTGATTCACACTTTTAATGTGTTCGCTTTCCAAGATTGATATAAGTTTCCCTACAATAAAGATATTGCTCAGAAGCCCTTAATATCAATACAGAGTGTAATTATTGGTCGTGACAAGCGAATGAAGTTACCTTACAAAGGTAAAAAACATCCCTTTTCTGTAACAAGGAAACAAACAAAAGAACTAGGTTCAAAACAGTGCTCTGAGTGGTATTTTATTTACGTTATTTTGTTAAGGTACAAAAATAAGTGAGCGAGTTTATTGTGAAATATTTTGCAAGAAAAAAATATACGAGAATATTTAAGAATGAAATATCATTAATTTTGAGGGAGGAATTAAATTATATCTCAAGGCAATTTCAGGTTGCCTATTGGCTGTATGTTTCATTAATATTAAGATCAGGTGATGGTACATTTAAATTATATTGTTTGTTTCGAATGATGAACATATGTAAGCGCCAGTACAGATGTACTCAAAGCCTGAACTCATATTTACACAGGTGTTTTGTCCACAGTTTCTTAATTTTGGCGTGAATGTAAAGTACGTATTATACGTATTATTAGTACAGTATATTGTCATTACACGTATCAAGCACTCAACAGAAATATACGGAAGGTGTATTTATATAATATCCTTCTACGATTTGGAATTCCGATAAAACTTGTTCATCTTCTGTGGATCGTCTCAGTAACCTCATAAGCAGAATATGTATAAGTAATAAAAAAATATGCCACATAGTTTTATGATTCCCGGCGAATTGAAACAAGATAGTTGCTTGTCCTCCCTACTCCTTAACTTTGGACTGGAATAGGCGATTCTAAAAAAAGATAAAAGAGGACTAAAAGAGGGTGATATTGAATGACATGAACCAATTGTTCGTGCCAGTGTCGATCTATATTGATCCAAAAAAGATCAAGAATGATCCATATCTGTGTTCTTGGCCCAGTAGTGGCTTAACATCCTTGAGCTGGTAGGCTATACATCATAGCTTAATCTCATTATATTTCGTCCATTAAGAGGCCTTTTATGCAAACACGTTTCATACGACTTGAGAGCAACACAAAAGGCGCGTTCTGTAAAACAATGAAAGCAAATGAGTGTGTTTATGCAAATGCGGCGCGATTTTCTGTTACCGCGTTCTGAAAGTTTGATGTTCGTGTCCTACAGAAAGCGAGAAGATAAACAATGAGTTTGTGGTTTTCGTCCACAGCGTTGTCAGGCGTTCTTATGCCAGTTGCTTACACGTTGCTCTATATCTCATGTACAAAATACACTGGCAACACAACCACCTTCATTTTCTTTCTTCTTTTCTTTTTTCCCCCCAGTTACTCAAGCGACATATCGTAAGTGATAAAAAAATACAAAAGAATATTCGTTGCAGCCTGCTTTCAAGTGGCGCGACGCAAAACGTCACGCATAAAA
Organism: Lepisma saccharinum; assembly: GCA_022664845.1. NCBI lineage: Eukaryota > Metazoa > Arthropoda > Insecta > Zygentoma > Lepismatidae > Lepisma > Lepisma saccharinum. The sequence continues at coordinate 4,578 of JAGDQP010013498.1, forward strand.
GGTCTCTAAAGCTTTACTTTTCCGTTTATTCACAGATCCAAATATAAGTTCAAAGCTATACCCATAAATTTAGTAAGTACAACGTTCTTCTAATCAACGAACTATTAGCAACATGTAAATCGTATGTTCTAGAACAATAAGAATTAAATCTAGACTCTACAATAAACTAATATATCATCCCAGTTAGACTTCATCATTCTTGAGATTAGAAATTAAAAAAAGTGTAGAAATAAGCGCACTATATATATATATTTTTTTTCAATAACCTGTTCCTGACCTTACTCACACTATTAAAAATCTTCACAATTGCCACTATCAACCACGTACTATTCCTTTTTGTGTCTACGCCCTTTGGAGTGACGGTCACTTCTTTCTTCTCATTGATTGCTTCTCCGTATTGTCTAGAAGTGATACAATCATGAGAAAGGATTGAATAGATAAAGGCGTAAAATAGAATAACAAAAGAATAACGTGTCTGCATGCGGTGGCGGTCGTTTGAAATAATTAACTCTGAAGCCTTCTTCCGTGTTCGATAAATGGAACATTTTAAGTTACGTAGTACGTAAGCGTAGCACGCCATCACACACCACGCTACTAAAATTAGCGACCATACCGAGTGAGTGCTTCCTTGGCATCTATTCAATGGACTGTGAAAGAAGGAAGAGAAGATGACCTACGTCACTATGAAAGGTCTTCTATAATAACCTAGTTGAAAAGTTTCGTGATTAGTCCAATGTTCGTTTAAGTTACGAACGAGAAGCTTAGTCAGCAAATTCGGAAGCTTCGAAGCCCACGAAAGGGAAAGAGCTTCAGCTTACAGTTTTCTTTTAATTAGTATAATAGGTTCGTAATTAGTAGCAACGAGCAAAGAAGTATGAACAAAAGTGGAATGAAGGGTACAGGGAAAAGAGGTCACAGTGAACAGAGAGATATGTGTGAAGAAGAGCAAACTCAAAAGTTTAAGAACTCGACAGAGGGACAGAACTGTTTTCTCATCCTCAAATTGTGACTGTTCAGTACTATTTTACATGCTGCTACAGTGCATGTTTGTTGTATTTGGAGTGTGTACTACACAACACCATACACACGACAACAAACACGCACTGAATGGTGTAGAAAGAGATTTGATGTTTTGGCCTACGGTTACATAGAGTTGATTGTATATAGTGCTCGTACCTTAGCAGACGCCGGTTCGCTATAAACCAAGTGGACATCGAAACACTATTAGTTCAAACAGGAAATCTCTGTCAGCGACCAAAAGGAAACAAATAAACTTGAAACGATAGGAAATGTTTGAACTATCGACCTATAAACTAACCATTCACAGATAGTATTTACAACAAACCAAGTAGGATTATTACTGAAATTATAATTTCATAAAATTTCTTATAAATGGTCTAAAAGAATGTCTTGGTAAAATCTACACCACGTATTAATGATGAGAGACTGTCAGTATTTTTGAAATAATACTTATCTAGGCTTCATCTATCATACGTGCGTCATTGTAGCCTCCACAACCGACTTTTATACTCAACACAGTTTACTATTATTGAGAAGCAGTACTTCAACTAGTAGCAAAGCACTAACGTAAAAGATCGTGTAGGGAAGCTTTCGGCACACTGTGGTCCGCGGACTACAGTGGTCCTCGAGCTCTGCCTTTGTAGTCTTTTGAATATAGCTATATAGTTAAAAAACAACATAAAATTGAATTTGAATTTATTTTAAGGGCTTTAGGAAACTGTGACTCAGGCCATATAAAATGAAGTTCAAGAGAATTGCTTATCACAGTACAGTTAAGAATAACAAAGAATAATTTCGTCTGGACCCATAAGAATACACTGAAGTGCGAAAAGTCATGGGATAGCGGGAAAGAACTAGTTGACTTCGCGGTAACATGGCGGCAAACCGGTCGAACGGCGCAAAGCAGTTACAGTGTGGTCAGCTGGACTTCTGTGAGTGCAATGAAACGTCGTGTACTTTGGTGATGGCAACCCGAGGGTTCGAATTATCGGCGTTTGAGCGTGGGATGATAATTGGTGCTAGACGAATGGGTTATGCGATTTCGGATGTCGTACGGAGATTGAACTTTACTCGCTGCACAGTGTCAAGGGTAGACCGTGAGCACCGCATTGGAGGCATTACGACCTATCAGGAACAAGGCAGTGGCCGCTCACGGGTGCTGAATGACCGCGACCGGCGACGTCTGGGCAGACTCGTCCGGGCAACAGACAAGTAGCAGTGCGTGCTCTGACAGCAAGAATCAATGCAGAACGTTCCAGGAACGTCTCTCAGAGGTGAGTGCAGAGCAATTCTGTCTCCATGGGGTATCGTAGCTGAAGACTGACATGTGTGCCGCTACTAATCGCTACCCATTAGCAGTGGCGAATCGAATGCTCGCAAACACGTGGATTGAGCCTTAGAGGACTGACAACGTGTAGCGTGGTCAGATGAGTCACGCTTCTGATTGGTATGCGCGGATGGTAGGGTTCGGGTGTGGCGCAGACCCCATGAGGACATTGACCCAAGTTGTCAATAAGGACTGTGCAAGCTGGTGGTGGTTCCGTTATGGTGTGGGGTGTGAGTTTACCTGGCATGGTTTGGGTCCTCTGGCCCGTTTGAACCGGACATTGACCGGTCAGTGCTATGCTAAGTTGCTTGGTAACCAACTCTAAATTTTGATGGACTTCGTGTACCCTGGCATCAATGGGATTTTCAGGGACGATACAAATTTAAGAGTATAGAAAAAGAAGGAGAAATGTCCAAGAAAGGTGATTTCTCGTAATAGGTATTGCAAAGTCCAACTGTCCCATTTACTTCCATGTAATTCGTATCCTAAAAAACTGTTATAACTGGTGAATTATTTGAGCTTTTGGATTAAAACTTTCCTCGTGATTAGTTGTCATTGTGCAGTACTTGTTACGAGTGGAAACTCGTATTTTTTTCCTTCTCTCTTGTACTCTTCAATTCTATTCAGAAAAATAAATTGGTTGTAGACCTATAAACTATTCTTAATACTAATAGTCTTCAATAATTAAACAGGTACTAACATATAGTTTCTCGCAGTTATTAATTCTAACATAAAGTTAAGAGAAAATTAATTTAAAATACTAGTACACTGATATATGGTATGTAACTTAAAACTTTAATAAATGATAAAAAAATGTTTCTTTGAAACAGGACAAAAGTAAGATGCTTCGTAAAATCTCCCAAATAATAAATTATTGGTCAGCTCTTGAAAATTCTTTGCGGAACGCTGACACATGGATTTGCATCTTGGATGGGCTTCTTCTAATGTTGATTGTATCCAGAAATCAAGAAAAAATACAGCGAACATCACAGGGATGCCAGTGCAGTTCTTCACCGTTATCATTAGAGCTAGGACTTTTATGTAATATCATATTGCAAAATATTTACATAAATACGCGCACGTAACAAAAACTAATGAAATATCTAGAATAATATGTAATCAAGGTAAAAATATGTAATATCAAATAAACCAAATATGTACTGCAGGGATAAAGATTTATCTTTGAGCAATTCCACGCGTCACGCACTGACATTTAGAATACACTTTTCGACTTTAATTGCCTTATAACTTCTGTTATAATTGCGACAAAGGCGATTTCAGCACACCGTTAGATAGAGGAGACATTAAAGAATATATTCCCGGTGAAAGAACACGTAATCAATAAAAATACTATATATTATTTAATGTTAAAGTTGTCGTCACGCACTGACATTTTTGCATTCCACACTTACACTCTTACATACATTTCCCCCACAAAAATTAAAAAAAAAAAAAACATTCAAGATGAATGTGTTAAGTTTAATTTTCATAAAAAAAATCCAGAATATTAAAATAATAAGCGTATAGGTGGAAAAACACAATGTCATGCACTGACATCTTTTCGTCTCGCACTGACACCTGTGAATTATTAGATGAATTTACTTTGTAAGTATTGCTTTATTTTTGTACATTCTGATAGAAATAAACTAACGGACTTAATTACAGATCTTAGATAAAATATCACTATAAAATATAATGCGTCGCCAAAATTTTATGTTCCAAAAGTTAAACATTTTAAATCAATATTAGAGTGATTCTACGAATAAGTGAAGCCCTGTAATAAAAAGTCAAACATACAGTGAACATTTCGTAGATTAGTGCAATCAGATCTTCGGAGAGCAAAGGGTGCACGTGCCTCCCAGGGATTCCGCCTGGATTTTCAGTTTGGGGGTGTAAAGCAAAAAAATGGAGTGTGTAAGTGCAGTTTTGCACAGTTTCTATCGTTTTCGACCGTAAAAAGTTTTAAGTTGAGGGTGTGTTCGAGAATTTAGGGGTGACATCCACCACAACAGAGTCTGGGAGAATCACACCCCCAAAATGAATATAAGGAAGGGCCGTGGTACATCCTTGGCTCCTTCGAAGGGGCGCCAAAATCGGATATTGCTCCTCTTGCAAAAATGCAAGTTGCAGCCCTGGGTATACGATGTGTGTTTACTAAATGTACTTTAACAAGTCTTAGTACAAATTCAAAGTGAGCTTCTGTTGTTGGATTATTTAAAAAGTTAAAAAACTACTATTTTACTAATTCTAATTATGAGTTATAGAACTAAAAATGTTGGAATGCAAAATTAAAAATATACAGGTATACTTATTAAGCTTTTTTCTTTTATATATTGACATAAATTAATGACCTATTTCTGTCTAGTCTCATTTACGGCCTGGAAAGTATTATAATTTAAACTCGATTGCATGATCATGTCAGTATGTTAGGCTCTTTTTATCTTCCTACATGCTGTTACTACCTACAACTTGATTTTGTTTTAATGAAAATAAAACTTCAACCATTCCCCTATTAAGCAGTATATTAGAGAGTTCTGTTGGGCCCATACTTTCAGAGAGTTTGGGAAATGTATATCAAAGTGTAAGTGCTGGTTGTAAAATGTCAGTGCGTGACGGCAATTTTAATATTATATAATAAATAGTACTTTTTAATATATCCGTGTTATTTAATCGATAACGTGATCCTCAGTACTTCTGCTAGCATACCATATGTCCAATTTGCATTTTTGAACCCCTCGGAGATATACCGCAATTACAGTCGAAAAGTATATTCTGAATATCAGTTTGTATTGCTCGTTAATGTTTTACACAAAATTTATTGTAATTAGGAAAAACGTTTGAAGTACTTTATGTTCAGCATTTGACTCTAATGCACCACATGAAAGCACTTTACTTTTCACCAAATATTCTGCAGTACTTAGTACTTTTCAAAGTGCATTAGAAGTAGCACATTTGCCATAATCTGAGAGCGTCACGCATTGACCATACTATATTAATGATTTACACAAAATGTATTGTGATTAGAAAAATAATTCTAAATACATTTCGTTCAGAATTTGCACTGACATAATTATGTAGTCGATTTTTATAATGCTTACCAGGGCGTGAGGGCGGTTATTAACAAACAAACGAATAGTTTATGTCAATATAGGAAAGAACGAAGTTTAGCTTGCCATTTTCTAAATTTTAAATTCCTACATTTTTACCTGAATAATTAACTGTTAAAATAAAGTAAAATTGTAGCTATTTTCATGAATTTTTAAGTAACCCCAAAACAGAAGTTAATTACGCCATTGTACTAATGACTTTTTTCATTTCTTTATATAAATATGAATCTATATCTTCTAAGAATCGATTGCGCTAATTAAAATAATTCCACGATAAGTTTCAATTTTTACCATCGGGTATGACATATTCGTGGAATTGCTTCTTTGTTTATGTTTTCATATACACAGCAGTGATCCAATAAATTTTGTTTTTCATAATTCAACTTACTAACCCTTTGATGCATAGTATTTTGCCTTATTTTATGAAGTTTATGTAGAATATTTGCGCATTTATCGCAGCGGTAAACATTTACCTTCGTTTATCTTTTCATAGCTACAACGGTTATTTAATAAATTAATAATAATTCACCTCACTAACACATTTATGCACTATCAGACATTTTGCCATATTTTCTACGGTCTTACATTAGATTGTCACCGATCAGAAAGGATATACTTGTATGCTGAAAACGACCTTTCCACGTCACAAGGTATCACTGACGTAAGTAGTCCTGTCATCAATCATGCTTATTTCGACCTACATTTACACCAGAGAATGTCTGGGAATCCCTTATGTCCTGTGGAGAATTCCTTGTGCATGCATTGCGCAATTTTGGAATATGGATATTTGGATAGATCAGGTTTTAAATCTTTGAGGATACCATACCGCCTTAGTTCTACTGTCAATGGTATTGGTATTCACATTCATTTCCCAAACTTACATTCGCTATAGAGCTGAAATAGAGCATTTGTGCACCCTAGATGGTTTGTACTTTCTTATATTCATGACAGGAATCTAATGGCGTGGTCTGTCGAGCCAAGTTCTCCGCGCCACAAAACGTCAGCACTGCCAGAAGCATGTTTTTTGCGAAATCGGCGATTTCGAGGCGCCGTAAGAAAAAAAAATATGTTAAAGATAGGAATATGGGCTATCAAGGTTAAGGAGAAATGGCAAATATGTGGCTACTGGAGCAACCGCCCCAGACCCCGCGCTTAGAGAGGCCCCGCGTTCCGAGTTGATATTTTTCTTACTCAATGATATAAAAGTTGATTTGTAAAAAAAAAGTTTACAAATAAACTAGTATGTATAGTTTCCATGCGAAATGTAATGTGAAATGGAAAGGAATAAAGAAGCACTTGTAATTAGCAATGCACTTTTTAAAATATATTGTACTTTCTTTAAATAAATTATGTCGGATTTTTTTTTCATAAGAAACCGTTGTTCATTAAAAAAGAGAATATTTAGTAATAAATTTAGGGTTAGGAATGAAAGGAAGAAGTGAGAGGAAGCATTTAGGGAGAAGTTGCTTACTGCTTTATCGGCTTTAGATGTAACATTTCGGCGCTCAGCGATTTTTACTTGTACTTTGGCCCCGCGGGGTCATTATTGCCCTAGGCCCCGCGCTCACCTAACGTCGCGTCTGCATGGAGGTCAACCCCTGGAGAGTCTGTTTAAGATAGGGGTCGCAGCGAAGCGAGTATACATATACCGTCATCGGAACTGCAATACCCCCTATGTAGATTTCTTTTACCTTTTCATGTTTTGCTACCAGTTTATACGTAGTTCTGTGTACCGTGCATACTGTAGATAAAATTATGTGGAAAAACTTTTACTTTTTTAGATATAGCAGCTATTCAGGCCTAAATTGTATTCTAGCCTTTAGTCCAGAGACCGTTTTTTTGTCCTTCGTGAAAAATTCATAGTTTCCCACATAGGGGTATTGCAGTTAGAACAACGATATTATACACGTAGAAAAAGCTGTGAAATCCGAGCAAAAACACTAGAGGTGCAAAAAGTTCGGCCAACTTCTTCAGCCCTAAAATGTGGTGAAATGGAAAAAGTCAAGTTCCTCGGCGACAGCATGTAAGTGAAACACTGGTAGTTGGGGCGAGGTGGCATGGTTCATGATCTTCAAACCATAAGGCTGGTGGCGGCTCTAAACCCACCACGCCCACCACCACCAAACCTAAGGCTCGAACATCATGAACCTTGCCACCTCGCGTCATCTTCCAGTGTTCCTGCGTGTCTCACAAAGTTTTGCGCGTCACAAAACGTGAGCACTGTCAGAACCAGAAGTATATTATACAGGAACAAGAATTTTTGGCGAAATCGGCGATTTCGAGGCCCTGTAAGAAAAAACATGTTAAAGATAGAAATATAAGCTTTCAAAGTTACGGAGATATGGCAAATATGTGGAGGTGTGCAAAATTTCATATTCGTAGCTTGAAGCATATTCGAGTTGTGGACCCCTGAAATTGCGTATTTTAGGCTTACTGATTCATACACTCATATTCATTCACTCACTTATATTGTTTAGGGTGTTCGGGATAAGCTAGAAACATGAATTTTGGCATGAAGGTGGAGGATGATAAATAGGTAAAGGAAAAAATCCATCATTTTGAAAAGTCGCCATCCTGTATTCATAATGGCTGCCAAACATAAAATTTCAAAGAATACACAGCCTAAATGGCTGAAGCTAGAAAATCGAAATTTGGTATGAAGATCATGTTAGTAGGTTAGGAAAATATTAGAACATGTCCCCAAAGACACAATCTTGGAACCAAAATGGCGGAACCCGTAATCCATTTTCCACTTCGTTTGACCTAGAGATACGACATTTGGTATAAATGTGTATTATCAAGAGTAATTTAGGAAAATATTACAACACTTTGAAAAAAGTCGCTATCCTGGATTCAAAGTGGCAGCCTAAAAAGCATTTTCCACACCGTTCGAGATAGCGAAATGCAATTTGGTATGAAGCTGCACCATCACGATTAGGTCACGACAATATAAGATAATGTTAAAAATGTCTCCATCTTTAATCCAAAATGGCCGCAAAAAATCAAGCCACTGAAGCTAGAGAAACGAAATTTGGTATGAAGTTGTACCATCACGAGTAGGTTACAATAAATGGGGCAAACCACCGCGGGTATGGGGAAGTTCTGCACAATGGGGGCGCAGGTCCCCCGGAGAGTCTGGTTGCGATAAAGGGAGCGCAGTCCTCCAAAACACCACAAGTTGTGGGTGCAGCCCGCCACGGGATATTGGAGGCAGCGTCCCCAGCGAAGCAAGTATATATATTATACACTTCATGATCTTCAAGCCATAAGCTTGGTGGCGGCCCTAAAGTCCACCACGCTCACCACCACCAACCTAAGGCTCGAAGTTGAACATTATGAACCTTGCCACCTCGCGTCATGTTCCAGTGTTCCTCTTACATGCTGTCACCAAGGAACTTGGCTCATCCGTCCTCCATTTCACCAGTTTTTTGGGCTGAAGAACTTGACTGAACCTCTGGTGCTTTTGCTCGGATACTAACAATCTTGACCTGCTCTCTGCTCCGTGGGATATCTTTCAATGTAAGCAAAGTTTACAAAGAAAAATGTAAAATATGTAGGTTTATGTAAAATCAACACGAAATATGTGACATAGAACGAAATATGTAAAATAAAATTCACATATGATACTAGTGTTACAATTAATGAACATTTCTACTTTCTAGCGTCCTGCATAACTGCAAATCGAATATGTAATTACATAAAAAATCCTAGCTTTAGTTATCATCTGTAGTTGTGTCGTGCTGGCTATATATACATGAATGAGACCAGACAAGACGGTGTCGCCGCGTCCTTATGTCCTGAGTTGGCCATAATACATTCACTAATTGCTTATTGCTAGTAACATCAATTTTTCACTTTTGGTGGACCCTAATCATATTCCCCTTGTACACTAAGAGAGGAGGCAAAAATCGTTCAATCTTTGAAGAGATCATCACTAGAAGTAGGATTGCATGAGGAAAGGTGGGAATATATGAAATCCAGGATGAGAGGCTATGGACATATGGTAATAACATAAACAAAAATAGGTATATGGAGAGAGAGAAAATATATAAATATTTGCACTGATTTTTCATATCAACATCTATATCGGCTCTTTGTTTCGCAAATAAATGCAACACGTTTAGTTCTACTGGTAAATCCTGTCGTCAAAAACGAAAAGAGTTTTCAAAACATTTATAAATAATAATAATAATAATAATAATAAAAATCGAGACGCTTACTTTCAGTTTGAAAGTAAACGATGAATTTCATTTATACGGTCGATGACATCTACAAACACTTAAAATTTGAAACCATGTAGTCGCTAAACTGCATGACAATATAGCGAAGTGCGTATAGTCAAAAATTACTATAAAGAGAGGTTGTAGCGTAAAATCATACATTGTTATGAGAATAGCAAATAAAGGCAAAGAAAATAGTGAAGAACACGAGTAGTATAGGCCTAATTTCACAGAAAGGATGAAAATATACACACACACAAAAATAAATACCATAAATAATGATTTAGGCCTTCACAGTCACTAGATTTCTAAGCAGATGTGTAAATCAAGGTAGATGATTTGTAAAATCTGAAATCAGTTTTTCTCTTTCTGCTTTAGTTGATACATCGATCAGACAAACTATCGGCTTTACAGACAAATAGTCAGATTGACAAAAGAAAATTAAGAGTCCTCTCCTTACGAAAAAAAAAATCGGGGCCATTAAAAAGGAATTTACTATGCCCGGGAGTAAATAAAAATTCAAAGAGCAAATATATTTCTACAAAAATAAGAACCCAAGATTACAAGTAGTGTTGGCCACGAGACAAGATTGAGGATGTCTCGTCTCCAAAATATCTTGTTCAAAAAGTGTCTCATCTCGAAAAGATGTATATTGTATATTAGGAGAGTTCGGTCTCGTTACGTTTTCCATAGATATCTCTCTGTCTCGTCTCATCTCATGGACAACACTAATCCGAAGAGTTGAAACGAGTGTGGTCAACACACGACAACACTCATTACTGAGAAATAAAGCTTTAATATGGTAATCTGCTTAAGTGCCTATATTGTGTTACTTTTATATTAATTTTTATACTCGTAGTTCAACGCGTTCTTTCTTATGAATCTGGTTGTCTTTACTTTAAACGTTCACAATTAAAAATACTTTCTTCGACAAAGCGTACGCTCTCAGTATGATTCCGAAGAAACAAGTTTATTTATTTATTGACTTATTTTCCATGGCGGAGTTAAGGCCACAAATGCCTTCTCTTCCACTCAACCATGTACATACAAAATCTAAATAAGCTATCAATATTAATACTAGTATAATTGGATAATAATTAAGAAAAATAATAAACACTAAATGACTACATATAACTACACAAAGAAAAAAAACACGTATAAACAGACACAATGCACACACACACACACATGTTAACATTTTACAAAAAACATAAGCCTGTTTACAATTTAAGGCTGATAATATATATGGACATACATCGATAATGATACTACTACTAATAACAATAACTAAAAATATACAAAAATAACACCAGAATATTTAAAAAGAGCTGTGCATTTACTCTTATCCTTTCTTTTTTTTATTTTACTGTTTATTTCATCGTCGAGTGTGTAAAGACTAGGAATTTAAATGAAGCAGGTCTGTAATCGACTTCCTAAACGTTGAGATGGACTGTAGTTGTCGTGTTTCGGGCGTAAGATCATTCCAAGCTTGGACGGTGGAAACAGTGAACGATTTGGAATAGGAAATAGAAGAAGTGATGAGGGACCGAGAGTAATTGGTTTTCCCTTGACCTGGTGTTACGATCGTGGTAGGAGCTAAGGGCCTGAAAGCGTTCGTGCAAGTAAGAAGGTTGTTGAAGGCGAAGTATTTTGAAAAGTGTTAGTCTATGTAAGTTCCGTCTTCATTAAGTTTTAGCATTGACAATTGTCTATAGGATGGAGTCAGGTGGTCTGAGTACTTGAGAAGGAAAATAAATCGAAGACAGGCATTTTGTACGCGCTGTAGTCGCCTGGCTAGTTCATCCTTGAGATTGGTTAGAATCACATCGCAATATTCCAGATGAGGGAATACCAGTAACTTAACTAGAATTGATTTGATGTGGGTGCGTAAAAAATGTTTAAGTCTAGTGAGTGAGTGTAGGGACGAGAATGCTTTCTTGCACATTGCATGGATGTGTGGTTTTGTGTTTTGGGGAATGCTAATACTTGTGCTATTTTCCAATCAGATGGGAAAGTACCAGACATGAGGCTGAGATTGAACATATTGGTTATTGGATTTATAATATATGGTAGAATCCTTTTTATAAAAAGAATATAAATTTGATCGTTGCCTACAGCAGATGATTTTATCCTGTATATAGCTTTTTTTTAACTATTTCAGGACCAATACATTCAAAGGAAAATTCATTTAGAGTATTTTGATGATTTGCGTTATTTGTATCACATAAGTTGAATTTGACTGGATTTGTAAGTTTTATATTAGCGAAATGATTGTTGAGCTCATCTGGCGTGAATTTACTATTAATTTGTTGCTTTATTCTCTTTCCTTTAATACCCAATAAATTTAGCTTGTGCCACATCTCTCTTTGGTTAGTCGTATTCTCTATTATGTTCATCGCAAAGTTTTGTTTCGATTTTCTAACTAACTGAGTGCATTTGTTTCGTAAGATCCGAAATGTTTCGAAGTGGTTCTGTATATTTTCATTGTTTCTTTTTCGGGCTCTTATGTACCTTCTGTAGGCAGCATCCCGTGCAGACATAAGATTACGGATCTGTTCGGTTATCCAAGGACATGGGGGATGGGAGACGCGTCTAGTAAGGGGAGGAGCGTGTTTGTTTAGTATTTTCATTAATGAATCGTTTAGAAATAGTAACTGATAATCTATTGAGGGACTATTATACATTACTTTCCAGGGGACATTTGATACGTCAGCATGTAAAGCAGCGTCATTAATTTTAGAGAAGTCTCTATAGGTTATTAATTTTGACATGCGTTTACTTTAGAATCTTAGAGAGTAGCAAGCAAATATCATATCATGGCGTGATATTCCCGGAATAGAAAGTTGCCCGTGATAGAGAATTTTCTGAATGTTATTAGTTTGACCACGGGTCCGCCTATACTCACTGAGATTTACCTGGTTATTTGAAATGAATTTCATTTAAGGCTTTTAGACAATCTTGGGTTAGGCTGGATGGGTGGCTGATGGGAGAATTGGTGGAATGAAAAATGTGGGAAGAAACAGGCGAACCGCGAGAAAACCATGTACGTGGTATTTGCTCACAACAAGGCTCACATGACACGAGCCAGGATCGAACTGACAGCCCCACGCACCAGAAGAGAGCGTCTTACCACTGAGACACTTAACCGGCACCGCTTAGTTATTTTGTCTCACCGGACGAATGCTAATATATTAAGCTGAAATGCAATCAGGGCCCATTTATTCATTCTCACAAGAATAGGGCCTGAAGTCGTTGCAAAAGCACAAATAAATATGTTTTTTTTTTTTAAACCTAAAATTTTTCAATAAATATAAACCACTTGAATTGTGTTTTTAAACATCTGTTTGTAAACGGAGTGCGTTACTACCTTTTACTTAAATAAACATCAATTAAATAAATTAATTACAATATACAATTTCAAAACAGACTCTCATACCGCACGCTATTCTAATCAACATCTTTATTTGGTCTCCATCTGTTGACTTTGTAACTTGCTCGCAGCGTAAACTCACAAATAATAATCAACAAGGACACATGTTACTTAGAATTGCTTCTGCAAAACGAAACTATTTCTGTCAAACAAACAACTTTTGTAAAAACATACGAGCAATTGGAAAACACTGTTTCGATCACAATGGTGTTCGCCTCTACAAATACTTACATACGCTAAATAAATTAGTTTTCAGCCTACACTTCAAAATGGTCACCTGTTCATTAGAGTTTCAATGAAATTTGTTTTTCATGTTTTAAACTTTTTGATAATGTGCGGTAGGATAGTAAGAAAGGTGGCCCTATTCCCGTACGGAAACGTTCCGCAAACTGTGGTCCTCAAGGCCTGCCCTTCGGCAAGTGTAGGGGGTGGTCCGTTGAACCTACCAACTAATAAAACTGGTTCGCACTTGAAAATAGTTCGCGGAACGCTGCCGTACGGTGTACGTTAAGTTTGATTCGTCCCAGAGAACTCGGTTAACACAACTTGATTTGTCTTAGGAGACATTTTCGGCTTTTTAGACATGTTCGGCCTGCCAGTGGGCATAGTAGCTTTGACCTTTGAAAATAAAACAAACGTTTTTCTTAAAGAATACACATTATCTTTCCAAGTTATCATAATATTTACTTTGCCAAAACCTGTAACTATCCCTGAGCCAAAGATGACAAAATGCCATAAATAAATTCAAACTAAAAAAAATGAAAGAAAGGAAACTGTAACCGTTACTTTTACAAAGATAAATTTCTACAACTGTTCCCAATATGCTTTTCCCTATGAATTAGGTTGCAACATTATTATTTTCCCAAGAGTCTCATCTACTTTTACACTGTTTCGTCAAGCTTACAACGTCTGCTAAGCAAAATAAATAGTTTGCCATTTCCACAAAGCAAAAAGTTAGCCACAAACTATTTTAATCCAAAAATGGATCATTGATATTGCTAACATTTATGTGTTAACGTTTTTAAATCACGGACGAACAAATTATGTCTAGAGTTCGTATAAGATCATTAATTCAAATTTAAACTTTTAAAAACGTACGCTGTACGGGCACATTGAACGGAAAGAAACGGATAACAACGTACACCGTACGGACACCGTGTCATTGGACTGGGAAATTATTTCAACCTCAGGGTCTTAAGGGTTAAGGCACTGAGAAACGACATTAAGCGCTCAATTTCTTCAATGAAAGCTTCTTTGTTTGTTTTAATACTTACCGGGCTCTAGGATCATATACGTTTCTTAAATGTTTCGAAACTAAAAGGACAAACTTCGTACACACGAACCAAAGAATGCAGGGAAGAGAGACCTCGAAGGAATAAAGGAAAAGTTGGTACACACTTTCGTGCGCGGAATAATTAAAACTGAAGCTATTTAATGATAGTGGTTCTAAATGTGTTTAATGATGGGACAAGAAACTGTAAAAATAAAGTCTATGCAATTTAAGACATGTTTAATTGTTTTCCGAAGAAATAACAGATCATAAATGCTGGACTTTGCTCTAACGTGTGAAAATTAAAGTTTTTAATGATTATATTATAGTTTTCGTGACACCAAGATCTTTAATTGCATCAGGTCTTCATAATACATACTTATGAATTTTATAATTAAATTGATATATCGCTTTATTTCTACTAAATGATAAAACTTTATAGCTCTCCGCACTGACTGAAATTTGATTGAGAGCGCACCAGTTAGCAATATTGTCTAAACTATGCTGTAGTTATTTTTATAGCATCTTTCATGGAATTAATTTCAGCATATATTTTGAGGTCATCCGCAAAAAGTACATTTTCATTATCAGGTATGGATTCCAGGAGGTCATTAATAAACAAGAGGAATAACAATGGTACAAGATTCGAGACTTGCGAGACACCAGGTAGTAGAGACTTGCACCGATCTGGATTGGGCGAGCCAGCTCCACTATTTCCTTGGGCCGAGCCGACACTGCTTTCTCTTCAGGTCGGGCCGGACTCGGGCCGATTAATTGCACTTCTTTAAAGCAGTTCAATAATTATTGACTTTCGTTAAATGATAATTGGAATAAAGCCAAAAGTTCAAGTCTGTGTGCACGCCACGTGGAGTGAAAGGCATTACGAACAATGCAATATTTACAGTTGGTGTTGCTTAGCAGCTCCACTTTCACTATAAAGAATTAGTTGATCATCGGGGCCTTGACCCCAGTCGGCAGTCACACGAGTGACTGCATGCCCTTCCCTCAATAAATAACAAAAGACAGTATGCGTATTGAAGCTTCCTCTGGTAGTCCATGTCAATACCAGAATATGGTCAATCCAACCATTGGATCCCAGGGGTTGAACAGTCATGACGTTGTCGTCATGATATAAAAATGAAAGGAAACCGCACTCTTTGATCTTCTCTCCACTTCAGCGACCCGCAGGAAGAAATGGTGGATGAAGTCAGGGTTGCAGTCTAATACGGTGTTAAATACCGTGCAAATGTAGGTCTTGCAGGTGGGGTCAAATTTCTGATAATGTGTTTTGTAAATAAGTTATACTTTGAGTAGCTATTTCTTTGCTGGATTTAAGAAACCTGCGATTACAAGTAATCCTACTGTTCAAAGCGAAAGGATTATTTTGATCCTTTGTGTTAGAAATAAATTGAAACGGCAATCCTGTAGAATGAAATTAAAATGACTAGCAAATCTAAGCACATCACATTGTTCAAACACTCACATTGGCTTGTATCATTATATTATATTATTATTATACCAGATACAAATATATTGGGGCTCGGGCGAAGAATTTTTAAAATTTATCTGGTCGGGCCGGGCTCGGGCCAAGAATTTTTAAAACTTATCGGGCCGGGCCGGGCCGGGCTCGGGCCAAAAACTTCTAACGCTGCCCGGGCCTAGGTACATTAGGGCTGGATTCGGCCAGTGCAGGTCTCTACCTGACAGTGTTGAATATTCATTAGACTTGTATTATTTAAATAGAACAGATTATCTGCGATTAGTTAGATAAGAGTCATGGCTGCCTTTTCATAGCTTTCTTCTTGTCTTCGCTAAACCCTGATTCAAAATTCCAAATGCCAAATGTTATCTTGTGATTGGCCGAGAGGGTGAGTTGCCCTGATTGGTTGTTTAGAGTTTGAGCGGATTTTAGCAGAAGTGACGCCAACTGGAGGCTCGGTTCGCCAGTTGGAACTGTAAATTCACGTTGGTGAGATGTGTTAAATTGAGACTTCTATTAGATACGAAATGATACGAAATAGTTTCGAAGTTCGTATAAAATCTAAGTTTTTACGAAAGTTTTATTCTGTATTAGAAGCCAAATCAATTAATAGTGTGATTGAAATTACTTCATACAACCAGTTGATAGAATGGGTTATTGGCCCATACGGTATGAGCTTATATAACAGGTTTTCTAGGTTGAAGAATGTAGTTCAGTTAATGATAATCCTAAGTAACATTTTCCTCAAGGCTACGTTCACGTGTGCTTTCAATCTCAAAAGTGAAGTTGGTATAACATCTCTGGAAGTAGAAGAGTGTGTGAGACGTTTTCAGTTAAACAGCGTGATTAGTGTCTTGAGGGGTGAAACTGAAGACACGCTAGCAATTGTATTGGTGATTGTCTTGAAAATGCTATGTGTAGAAAAGTAGAAGTGTGGTGGTTGTTAACTGTAGAATTCTTTTCTTGGAAGTAGGATTAGATAATGCACGTATTTTGGCTAGCGTTGCTTCACTTCACTTTGTCCGATGGTGAAGTTTTTCACACAATATTCAGTATCTGAAATAAACAGTTTTTTTACCCCGGGAAGTGATTGGTATGACAAGAGAAGAGGTTAACTCTATCTATAATGGAAAATTACTGGGGTTGAATTTGTGGATTGCTTTCAACCTAAAAATGCTCATCGGGGGTTTTGCCCCTTTTACCCTACATGAGTATTTTGAATATTGATGGTAGTTCTACGGAAGTTGACATTGAACACTACATTATCCCTTTTTTTTTATCTGCCATTACAAGTTGTTACCCTAAAATAGTATATTTCATTTGTTCGAAGTTTCTAGTTCAATTCTTAGTGCACACAATGTCATCTTGAAATCATAAATATCACTACGCCCCATGTAGGCAGCTGGGCGCCAAGATCAAACTGTGAAATTCTGTAAAGTTTTAATTAAAGTGTTAAATCAAATTTTAATTGACTACTCAAAAGCAGATGCTACGTATTATAAATACAAGTGTACAACTGTGGTATCTTTTCAATCATGATTGTTATAATATTTAGCAAACGCCCTAATACAAAATAAAAGTTAACTTAGATACGAATGATTCAACAGCAACCATAATTAAATGAGGAACTTCCTTCGCACATTCATGTAATTGCATACTAAAAGCACTTGTCCAAATTGGACCAAACTATATCCCTGCCTACAGTAATCTATAACAATGTTCATTAGTTTAGTTTCAAGTGTAATAATTAACGAAAATCTATCTAGTTGAGTGTTTTATTTTTTAATGACATTCTATGCATATGTTACACTCTAGTGCTATGTGTATGTATGTGTTGTATAATTTAAATATTCAGTGACTGTAGGTACAGAGCACTGTCTATCTGGGAGAGGGAAAAAATGATAGAAATTAGGTGACTGACTGGTTTGCTTATCTCCTCCTTCAATGACATGACAAGTTTTCACGTACTGGGGCCCACTCGATTAAATCTAAATATTGTTTTTATTTTCTCAAACCCAATCTTTATATATACATGTATATACTGAAAGCAGACGAATATCTATCTGCGTGAATAAGCTTAGGACGGGATATGGTAAGGGAAAGGATGCAAGAAGGAGTCGGTCACGAACTAATCTGAAGGTACATTCCCGGCATTTACCTGGTGTGACTAAGGAAAAGCCTTAATCAAGATGGTCTGCCGCTACCGCTGGGATTGAACCCATGCATGCATGCGAATCCGACGCTCTACCACTGGGCGACGGTCACTCAGTGAGAGTGACTACTAACAACAAATGACACTGGAACACTTTATGATAACACATGTTCATTCTTCTTCAACCAGCATAAAGCGCTATTTCTTTAGCATATTTCAAAAATTGAAATTCCGTTTCTTTTTCAGCTCTGTTTCAAGAGCTACCTCGACTCAGAAAAGCACGAAGATTTGTGTTAACACAGAAACCCGATGTGGAAGTACAAATAATACCCTTGAATGTAAACAAGTTCATAAAGCACTACTGGTCTTTCTAGGTTAGCATTTGCTTCATAGCTGCACAAATAGAAATCCGACGTTGCTTTTTTTTTTTTTTTTTTTTTTTGGCTTTTGTATTCATCACAATCAAGCATATATTTGTAGGTGGAAGTAGACGCGAGTTAAACAGGAAAATGTAATTTCTTCTGTTGACATCTGTTGACGATTCTCGTGTATTTGGACTTGTATTTCTACAAGCAAAAAGATACACCATAGTTAAACTTGGCAGAGAAGCTTTTAGTACTGTAGATTTCCATTGTCTCATGAGAGAATGTTATACAAACAACACCGTATTAACTCATAATATGAAACATATGCAAGAGCGGACGAGTATACATGTATTTCTACTCACACGTTGACCAAAAAAGCGCTTTCAGTTTTGCTAAAAAAAAAAATTGTTTGCGAATTGGAGAATTGATCTGCATTTTTAATTGTATTGATTACTTTCTCTCTTCTGTAAGAAAAGGTTTCCGAGTTCTTAACGTAATTTGTAAAATAATATACATTAACACGTTCCTAAAAAGCGTACAAAGGTGTAGAATAAAGTTCGAAATCAAGTCGTAAGTAGAAAACTTGAGTCGTTATTAACAACTTAGTACCTGGATTTCATCATAAGATGGTGGGATATGAACTGCATGGGTATTATTAATAACATTCATAGAGTCCATTATTTATTATATTTCAGTTTTACCACTATAACTCAATTCAGAGGAGATGTACAGAGCATGTTAATATTAATAATGTGTTCTGCACGGAAGTAGATACTTCAGCACAAGTTCAGCCTTCATTTTCCGTCCAATTGTGCTTTTTCTCTACCACTCATAATAATTTGGAAGGCACGTATCCATGAGTTGGTTTCGGAGGTGTCCATAAGTTTGGAGAAGGATTCCCAAATGTGTCAGTGTCTGTATTACTAAATATATACAATTACACCGAAAATTGCACTAATTCTGCATAAAACTCTGAATTTTCGGAGGGGGGGATTCCGGACACCTCCCTTAATTTGGTATGTTCCTCCGGATCAAACCATGTAAGACATTCTTCACCACATTCCATTGTTCAATCAACTAGAAATGTATACTCGAATAGTCCAGTCTTTTACTTCCCATAGAACTTCATCTTCTTGAATTTCAAAGGGGAATTTCTTTAACGAACGTTGATGCACTATTTATATTTAGCATACGGTACCAGTATATTACTGAGATTGTTGAATGTCATTCGTACTTTTCCGTAGATGTAATCGGGATAAACAATCAGCTACTTGCACATTTTGTCTTCACCAAACACAAAGTTCCTATTTTCAAATATAGCAATAAGTCACAGAGATGCACATTCTCACCAAGCCTGTTCTCTCAAAAATATCTCACTGACAATATCTCTCCAAGCATCAACCAAGCACAAGTTGTTATTTAGTAGCTAACGTAACTTACAACTTCTCGAGAAATGGTGTTATTACCAAATCGTGTTACTTAGAACCTGAAATAACTTAATAGCTGTCTTCTGCCGCCTGAAGAACTGGTTTCATGAACACACTGAATTGCGCTCTCCATCTGAGGCTTTGCTTTTAAATTGCATGACCTACCCTACTGAGACATGAAGGCACCTTGCACATTCCTTAACGTACGAGAACAGGACTCATTCTCGGTGCAGATTGATCTTCTTTTTCATCATGCGACTAATTCGTAATGAAAAGAACATGTTTATGACTGGAATGGTAAAAGAGGTTGGTGCACTTCCTGTATTATACCAGTTCAGCGACCCTATTGTAATTCATTCTGACTCTGTCTGTCCCTCTCTCACTGCACACACAATCATACATACAAACCAGTGTTGGGCACGTTACTTTTAAAATGCAACGCTTTACAATATACTGTACCCACTGTCAAAAAGTAACGCGTTACCAGTTACTTTACTCGCTTTCAAAAGTAACGTGTTACTTTGGCACCGGTTCTTGCATCTTTTGTATTGCTACTGTGGAAAGAAAACTGGTGGAAATACCATTTTTTTTTTACCCTGATTATATACACACCCAACACATGCATACCGACAAATACATTAAACCTCAGACTTTGAAGAATCTAGAAAAATTCCAAGAAATATTTCTTTCTTGACAAGGAATTGTGTTTTGTTTCTTTGCAAACAACAAATGAAAAAGTAACGCAAAGGTAACGTCGTTACTTGGGGAAAAAGTAACTCTTACCCGTTACTGTTACTTTCAATATATTGTAACGCGTTACTGAAACAGTAACGCGTTACCAGTGACGCTTTACTTGCGTTACTTTACTCCCCAAGTCTGATACAAACATACACTCACACACAAACTGATCACTGACTTCTGACGTGAGACAATTTCGCTAAGAGTCATAAATAATATTAAAATTGAAATTCAAATAATAAAAGTTACGACAATGCGAATAATACACTTCCTTACGTGATCAGTGCAGCGGTATCCATAGCATATTTATATAACTTTTGAGATCACTACTTCTTGCTTCAAGTAGAGGGGCGTAACTAGGCTGGGGAAACCGGGGCAGGGCCCCTGGGTCCACGGGCTCAGGGGTCTCTGTCGTGAATATAAGGAAAAGGTAAATGCGGGAAATAGTCCGTCAGAAAAAGTATTTTTGGGAAAATGAAATATAAAATAGAATAAAAATAAACCTTGGTAGTGGTATGGTACTGGTGGTGTATCACGTGTAAGAATGGAGATACGTTACATTCCCTCACCTCCCTGCTCGACACATAGGCAAATGCAGCCTTCACGAAAAGACCAACAACAATGGAGAAAGACTGATAACTTTCGCGATTTCGAAAAAAAATTGCTGGTAAAGAACACGTACTTTGAACACAGACATACACAAATACATATAGGTATCTCCGAACGGCAAAACACTCAACAAGATCGATCACGTATTAGTAGGTAGACGAAGACACACCAACATAATGGATGTTAGGTCTTACAGAGAAGCGGAAGGTGACACCGACCATTAATTAATGATCACAAAAGTAAGGGAAAAGTTATGCATCGCGAACAGAGAAAGCAAGGGGTCGAAACAACTGAAATTTGAAGTTAAACGATTAAATAATCCGAGCATAAAAGGAGATTACCAACTCGAACTCTTAAATAGGTTTGAAATCTATAGTAACACGAAACGAAACGCCACACTCGGGTTCAGAAACAAAAAGCTAGAATATCTGACGCAGAAGATTCAGGAGATAGAGGAAAACGGGAAGACAAATAACATATGAGATCTTTACGAAGGGGTAAACTCGTTAAGAAAAGGTTAGAAATGAACGTGGAGATCTTCAGGCGGATCCGACTAAAATTGTTGATGTGTGGAAAAGTTATTTCGACAAACTTTGTTGCGTGCCTTATCACGCAGTTAGATAAATATAAAAATAGTTTTCATGAGTATTCGCTATTAGTTATTAACTTTAATGTTAATTTATAATAAGCAGATTAAAATGTTTATCTAGGATGAATGTTGGCATTTGAAATCGTGATATATATTGTCATTAACAGTAATGCCTTCTTGCCACATTGGTTTCACTCCTTCTCTTTGACCTATTTTCACTGTCATCAGCAGACGAAACTTGGCATCCAAAGACAAGCAGCGGTCATATTCCAGTCCCGTGGGAGGGGGACACATGCTTTCCTCTTTGTTTGAGTTCGACAGAGGCAGAAGAGAAGAGAAAGGGAAAAATTTCTTAATGACTTCAGAGTTACTAACACATGGATAAAATACGTGCTGTATGGGGGGGCGTAAATATATCTGCCTACAAAAGCCAACCCGGTTGCAGATGGGGCGGATGAATACATTTTCTAGTGCTACGGTTGTTTACCTTTACTTTCAAGTCTCGTGGAATACTATAGTATCGATTTACAAGAAAAAAAAACGATAAATCAGACTGTATGGACTGTAATAATTACCGTGGAATCTCGTTACTTCCAACCTGTTACAAGGTATTAAATAATGTTCTGTTAAGACTCCTAGATGACGTAGATGAAATAATTGGAAATCACCAATGTGGATTTAGAAGAAATAGATCAACTTTGGACCAGATTTTCGCCTTGAGACAAATTTTGGAGAAGAAATGGGAATACAATGGGACGGTTCACCAATCACCAGCTATGCATTGGTTTTAAGAAAGCATATGATTCTATCAAAAGGGAAAAGTTATACAGTATCCTGATACGATTTGGAATTCCGAAAAAAAACTGGTTCAACTAGTGAAGATGTGTCTCAGCGACCCTATAAGCAGAGTACGGATAGGTAATAAATAATATGTCAGATAGTTTCAAGATTCGCAACGGATTGAAGCAAGGCGATGCCTTGTCACCACTACTGTTTAACTTTGCGTTAGAATATGCTATTTTAAAAATTAAAGGGGACAAAAAGGGACTATCATTGAATGGTTTGAATCAACTGTTTGTATACGCGGATGATGTAGATTTAATAGAGGACGATATATATGCACTACAAAGCAACACCGATGTCTTAGTAGAAGCGTGCTATGAGATAGGTCTACAGGTAAACATAGATAAAACAAAATACATGATAACAAGCAGAAACACAGGGAATGATGGAAATTAAAACATAAGAATTAGGGATGAGGTCATAGAGAAAGTAAACAAATTTAAATACTTGGGAGAATACGTACAAGCAAAAATGAGGTCACGGAAGAAATAAAATGTAGCTTAGTATCGGGGAACGCATGTTTCTATTCAGTACAAAAACTTCTAACGTTGCGATTAATATCAAGGAGATTGAAATTAAAAATATAGAGAACGGTTATTCTGCCGGTAATACTTTACGGTTGCGAAAGTTGGAGTACGACCCTAGCAGATGAACATAAATTACGTGTGTTTGAAAATAAGGTTTTGAGAAAGATATACGTGCCGAAACGGGACGAGATGACTGGGGAGTGTAGGAGACTGCATAATGAAGAACTCCACGGACTGTACGATTCACAAAATGTTGTAAAAATAATGAAATCGCGACGACTAAGGTGGGCAGGCCATGTAGCTCGGATGGGGGAAAAACGAAGATTATATTCTATCCTGGTTGGAAGGCCGGATGGAAGGAGAAAATTGTGAAGACCGGGACATCGTTAGGAAGACAATATTAGAAGAGATCTTCGAGAAGTAGGTGTTCGTGATGAAAACTGGCTTGCTATATTGCCCAGGATAGAATCCAATGGTGAACGTTTGTTACTGCGGCGATGAACTTGCGAGTTCCATAAGTCATAGATTTAGTTAGTTTTTAAATGAAGTTATGAGGTTTTCATTTCATATTTTAAATAGTTGAGCTTAAGAGACACTGACTACAGGAATTACTTACTTTGGCGGTTGTTATTTGTGTGTCTAAAAAAAGAAGGTAATTATATGACCTACATTTTAACGGTCTTTTTTTTGGGGGGGGGGCGCTGGAAAATCTCTGCCTCGGGGCCCTGCTGGGTCTAGTTACGCCCCTGTTCAAGTAACTCGTCAGTTGGCATCGCTATGTTGCGTCCGTACTGGAAGTTGGGTGCCCGTAACGGTAGTTGATCCAGCGACCGCCAGCACCGAGAGGCTTGAGTAAGTCAGAGCTCAAAACTTTCCTAATAGAACTTACGCAGTCTAAAGTTTACACCATAGTCCCGCGGTGCATGCAGTGTTTAATATTGTGAATTACTTGAGATGATGTAGATTGGAACTTGGTTAAGAACCATATGGTTTTGAAACGTTGAAGATTATAAATAACTTTTCTGTAATAAGAGCATAAGATCACTTATGCCATTACTGTACATATTTCATCGATTAATGTATGCCGAATTTGAATTTGGGTTTTTGTTTATTGCCTTTAGGCTTCTCAGGCCGATATAGAGTGGGAGAAAGGATGTTGGAAAGTGGTCAGCCAGGACCTAGTTTGCAGATAACATTTTTCTGTTCGTCGGCATCTATGTACCAAAGAATATCACATCCACTTGCATAATATTACATCCTAACTACAACTAAAAAACCTTTTTTAATACAAAATAATTTCAACTTAATAGAATTACATCTCAAGTCCTTGGACTTTTTTTTGTTGTTGTTGTTGTTCCTCCTGACAAAAATACTCCGGTGGACTTAGGGTGTTTTGCAATTCTGGTCTTCGATTCTTGAGTGCTATACTTATTAAATACAGATGCTTATCAGAATAATGGAAACACCTGTAGTTGGCAACACGTCAGATGTATGGGTTGGCAGTGGTGTCATGGTGACCGCAGCGCCGGACTGCTGGTGGTGGTGTGTTAGGTCGGTCTCCATACTACGTGGCGTCGTGGAACAGGAGTGTGCAGTGGCTGCAGCAGACGGTGGTAGTGTAAAATGGGAGACCTCTCAGAGTTTCAAAGAGGGCAAATTGTTGGTGCGCGGTTATGTGGAGTGAGTGTGACGGCAGTGGCTAGTGTGTTAGGTGTGTCGCCAGGGACAGTGTCGAAGGTGATGACGGCCTACACAACACACGGGAAAACCACATCGGGGAAGCGGAACAGTGGGCGGAAGAAAAGCATCAGTGACAGGGCACGCCGGGTATTAAAGCGCATTGTCACGCGGAACCGTCGTGCCACTGCGGCGCAAGTAACGGAGGAACTCAATCAGCACCTCCCCCAACCTGTTTCGACAATCACAGTCCGCCGCGAATTACATGACATGAACTTACGGGGTCGTGTTGCACGGGCCAAACCTCTCATCAGGGACCAGAACGCTTTAGCACGCCGCAAATGGTGCCGCGACCATGCAACTTGGACCGTTGACGACTGGAAACGTGTGGTATGGTCGGATGAGTCACCATTCACCCTATTCCAAACCACGGGC
This sequence comes from Lepisma saccharinum, assembly GCA_022664845.1. Classification (NCBI taxonomy): domain Eukaryota; kingdom Metazoa; phylum Arthropoda; class Insecta; order Zygentoma; family Lepismatidae; genus Lepisma; species Lepisma saccharinum. The sequence continues at coordinate 29,794 of JAGDQP010013498.1, forward strand.
CGTGTTTATGTGTGGAGAACGCCCAAAGAAGCGTATGATCTGCAGTGTCTCCGCCCAACTGTGAAACATGGCGGCGGCACGGTGATGCTGTGGGCCGCAATATCATGGTTTTCATTGGGTCCTGTGGTCACACTTCGCGGACGCATCACTGCCAACGATTATGTCGCAATTTTAGGAGACCACTTGCATCCTATGGTCCGGATGTTGTTCCCGGACAATGACGCCATATTCCAGGATGATAATGCACCCATTCACACAGCTGGAGTTGTTGCAGCGTGGTTTGAGGAACATCGGGATGAAGTTCAACACCTCCCCTGGCCCGCCCAATCCCCAGATCTCAACATAATTGAACATCTGTGGTCCATCTTGGAAACACGACTCCGGCGACGATTTCCACCTCCATCCTCTCTCACAGAACTGGCCGATGCCCTGCACGAGGAATGGTGTAATATTCCACTTGCTACCATTCATGACCTCTATGCCTCCATCCCACGTCGCATCAAGGCTGTTCTGAAGGCGAAAGGTGGCCCGACACCATATTAATCTGGTAAGTTGCACTTTCGTTCAGGTGTTTCCATTATTCTGATAAGCATCTGTATATGTTTGTCGTTTAACATATAAAAGCAGACTGCAAGATTTTTCTTTCTATAAAAGGACGTCAAGAATTACAATCATATATTTTACGGCATTTACCACAAAACAGACCACATTTACTACAAGACATTTCGCCACAAAACAGATAAAAGATATGAACTACCATACTTCTGATCGAATGTGTATTAATACCCGTGAGAGGGAACTCACTTTCAACTTACAACGAAAAGTAACTGTGATAATATGGGATGCAGTGGTTGTGGTTAGTTAGTCAATTGATTTGGCAACAATGTAAGTTTTGGTGTTTTGATTTAATTCGATGTTCATTTGTTAACAAGTTTTAATACATATTTACATTGTTCAAAAAATGTATTCTATATTGTAGTGGACTGATAGATTATTCTAATATTTGAGCAAAGTACGAACTAACAAAGAAGCGGAATGATGTGGCGATAAATCTGAGGAACCTACTTCAGATGAGTATAATGTTTGTATATCTGCATGTCGTTAAATGATGTGGTTTCATGAGAATTGTGCTTTGACACTTGATGCTGAGAGCCTATTAAGCTCGTATTGGAATTATGCTATAATTACTACAAGAGTAGTGTTAAATTCGTAATAAAGCTAGTCAATATTCAGGGTAAACGATATCCCTGATTAATTAGAATAATTACAATGTTGCGTAGTGGAAATTAAGGTAGCAATATAGCTACTCCTCAGTGCTTATTGCAAGATTAAGTTATATAATATAACTCGACTTATTAACATTATAATGACTACACAATCTCATATTACATCAGTAACACCGTTATATCAAGGGCTTAAAATCAAAGGGTTGCCAGTGTCATTTGAAAATTTTATCTAGAAATAGAATTTATCTTTTAAGTATGACTTTATTACACGAAATATATGGGACATAAAACTGTCATATATTTTGTATGGACATATTATGCTCCAAGATTTCTTTCTACAAAATATAACAGTTTTGTGACACACATATTTCGGGTTATATACAAAAGATTACTCCAATTGTTTTATTTGTCCATGTCACTTGTATCCTGGACACATCAAATGCATATATTGGTTCATGTCGTTTAGTAATGTTTCCAGCATGGCCGTTCAAACAACGTCCTGCAACGTGCGAATTAGGAACTTTGTCAAGTCCGCGAGGCTAGAAATGTGTGCGTGGAGCGATAACATTATTGTCTTATGTGGCTAAGGGACTCCTAATGTTTGCAAATGTCGGAGATTGTTTACAAAAGTTCATATCTGGAAACATCAGCCTCACTGATATGCCACGCTGAGTGACTCATCAAGTTGGACAACGACGTACTGCAAGCAGTCGTTGAGAAGAATAGACATCAAACGCTTGCAGAATTATCAACAAACATTAAATACGAGAGAGCGGAATGTTTCATATTACGATAGCGGAAAGAAGGGCCATTCTTTTAGAGCGGATTTTCCTCAGAGATAACATAAGAAATTAAAACACTCAAAAAAAAAAAAAAAAAAAGATGTGATCTATCTAGCTCTTTTCGATGAGAATTTAATCTTTTCTAAATGAATTTCCAGTCTTTGTCCATCGGAATCAAAAAGAGAAAAAACTTGATCTCGGCGGGAATTGAACTTCTGCCGCCTGCTTAGCAATTCAACACTTTATCGTCTACGCTAGCCGGGCAACTGTAACACAATGCTTTCGAAAGGTCTTTATTCCGCCAGGCACTTGAGAATAACATTCAAATATGTTTATTGTATAGGACTATACATATATCTTCCTCCCGATGTCTTCTGGTTTATTGTTGTCATAAAGAAAAACTCATAATGTCCTCTGTTGCCATTTTTAACTACGGCAAATGCAATTAATTTCACAATAAATCTTTGGAACAAACTTGCCTAGTACCCATGATGCATTGTGAGCCACTCTAAAATGATGAGTAAACGCTCTTTAAATGTTGAAGAATAAATAATATCATAAAGCATCGGAATGCAATTTCAAAAGATCACATTTTCTGTCGAAATTCCTTTAAAAATAGCTCTTTTCGTCTGAAATTCAATATTTTTTTTTTATAATGAAAACACTTTCAAGACTATGAACTTTGCATTCTTCTGATCCAAGAGGTAACGTGGCGGACTTCTGGTCGCAATGTGTAGGCACGTGGGTTCGAACCGCACGGCCGACCATCCTGACTGGGGTTTTCAAGGTTTCCCTCAGTTTCACTAGGCTAATGTCGGAATGTTAAGTAAGGCCCTGACCGATACCTTCCTCATCCTCTACGTAGCCCATCCCGACCTGAGCCAAGGATGATGCCGAAGAGCCTCACAAAAAAAAATCAAATTCTAAGAATGGATGGATAGATAGATAGATCGATATAGAACAGTCGTAGAGAGATTGCGATTTTTATTACAGAATATTAAAAAAGAATAACTATACTATACCAGCAATAGTTCTGTCTCGTATTATACTGCATTAACAAACATTCAAAGATAACAACGGTTTGGCTAAAGGCAAATAAATGGTTTCTCAAGGAAAAATAATATTATGACAAAGGCCTGTTGCAAAGAAGCACAAAAGAAGAATTCTTGTTCCATGACTGAATTATAAATAAATATCCCCCAGAGCTGTAGAAGATGATCGTATACTACAACAAAAGACGGATAAATAATAATTGGAAGAAAGTTATAAATATATATGGATAACAAAAGGACAGAAGAACAGGTCACGAATCTGTTTACATTATTAGCCGTAGAGAGCGAAGAAGACATACAGCATGCATGAATATTAAAGTAAGATCTAAGTCCTCAAAGACAGTCAAACATTCCGTTTCTCGAAGACCACGACCTTGTCAATATCCAAGGGCAGGAAATTCACTTTTTTTTTTCGTTAATATGAATCAGGCCCAAAAAAGCAAACAATATGTAAAATTTTGAAAATAATAGTTTATTTGGTAATAACGTTGTCCTAATGTATTAACTTAATAGTATTGAGTTTGTCCCTAATATGAAATTGAGTTGAAGTGTAGTCATATTCTTAACTCGCTACGTCGACTCACAAAAATAAAACTTTCTCTAATCAAAACAACAAACTACATACTTTCTGAAAAGAGTAGGCCTATAAACACGTTTAGAAAAAATATATACCTTATAAATAAGAAACTTGATATGATATATAGCGTGTTAAATTCACCTTCGTACGCTGTAAGAAAATATACTTTTTTTTTTTAAGGTAAATGTTGGGTAATATCGTGATACTTTGAACTTTTCCATAGCCAAGTTATTGAGTTATAAGTACCACGCAGAGTGAAGGTAATACTCTTAGTCATATCTAGTGACGAGAATCTTAATTCCGCAGCACTTGGTATAATGTCGTGGCATTACAAAATACGATTTTATCGCGAAATGACCAAATGTCACAGAATTACCCAAGTTAACCAATGTATTTTTCTTTGACGTTGTAGGTTTTGTGCACAATTCCAAGTATAAAAAAAGATGTATACAAGAATTTATCATTTCTTTCTGAATTGTGTACTTGTTTTCTTTTCACGATGACTTTTTTAGGTACTTGTTCGTAAACGTTTTGTTCAAAATATATTCTCGTAAAATCAAGCTTAGTTTCGCACCAAACGTCTCCAATAAATATAACGAGAAAAGTGACAAATTTAGTGCGTATCTGGTAGCTATTACAAAGACATCCGGGTTCTATCCTCGTTCTCGTCAGCTTCTTTTCCTGGTTACCAGGACTGCTTATTAATACACTCTAAGTTGTAACAATACGTTTAGTCACATATGTTAGTGGGAAGCAACGACCTGTAAATATAGATGATAGCACTACCAGTGTATTTTTATTGTTGTACAATAATACAATAATGAAGCTACTACAAATTGAAGCCTAGAGTACAAACTTTCAGAGAAGAATGTTCATAACTATTTCAACAGTTCAAATCGTAACGAATTCTATATTTTCTTTTTTGTTCATTGTTGAAAGAGCTTCATTGTTATACGCTTGGATATTCACAACAATACTCAAGCGATTTAAACAATGAACAAAACACAACGGCCAACCATGATCGCTATGTGCTTTACAGTGATGCCAATTTAGTTGCTAGTGGGAAATCTAGTCTTTTTAAAATGTTGCCTAGTTGTAATCTAGTTTTTTTTTAAAAATACCTTTTGAGAAATAAATTCAAGTATTATTTTAAGATACAGTGGTCGATCATCATATAATTCTTTTTCAATTCCACGTACCATTCGAAAAAGATTTCTTAAACATAGATTTAGAAAAGCAATTAGATCTCTTGCTACATCTTAATCTATGCATGTTTTATTTGTTTGAGAGGAAACTGACAGAATTAAGGAATTTGGTTCTAAAGAAGAGAAAACTAAAAGGAAAAGATGCCTGAAATTTGTTGGTGGGTTAATAAAACAACTTCAACAAGGATTGCCTAATGTCACTGAAACCCTTAGAAAAGTCTCTGTCTTCAGTTTGAAGCGCACTTTTTGGCTTAGGGGCCCTTAATTACTCTGCTTGATATTCTCTATTTACATGGTAACTTGGCACTAAAATGGAATTTCTACGGCGAAAACTTACAGTAGTGTAATGTATATTTACTCAGCTTTTGTATGACCTCTTCAATTATTGTGTTACTAGTGGTGAAAACTCATTTAGAAGAATTTGCAATGTCGAGGCTTTTTTACTTGGTCCAAATGCAGAAGTTTTTTTAATTAGTTAAACATTGTTTAATATAATAATGAGGTACAATGAGTTTACACATGACGAATTCTATTTTGGAAATTTCTTCTGGCTTACACAGGAAAAATAAATGCTGTCATCTTCAATTGCCCGTTAACTCCCACTGATGAAGTCACTGATTATTATATTGATGACAATTAAGTTTTAATTGAGTTAACTATGTTTGAAACTATTAACATTTCCTTAAATGTCATTTGCACGATTATAATGCAACGAAATAAATTCTGGTTGTTTAGGGCACGATTCTAGTTGTTTTTTTACCAAGATTCTAGTTGATAAATTCTCAGGCTGTTGGCAACACTGGTGCTTTATTGGCTTAGTATTGGCCAGACATCGGCCCGGTAGAGCACGAATGTCGCAAATTTACTATATTAGTCAGTACATGGAACTGTCATACTGCCAAGTTTCAAAACTCCTGTATTTTTTCTAAGTACGTTCATTTTTATCTATTGGTTGGCCTACACTACAGCTTGATAGATGTTAAGACAAAATAACAGAAAAATGGTACGTGGTGGAAAGTTTTCACATACCGAGCATAGAATTCAGCGTAAAAAATACAGTAAGAAACACCTACTTTCATCCATGTTATTGAACCCCAGTTGACCAGTGTAATTTTTTTTAACTCTTCTTCACGGCTTTAACAGAATAAATAATACACAAGACAAATAAATATCTACTCTAACTAAAAATTATCTCTTTTGATTTTATATTAACTCAAAGAATAAACGAATTAATTCCAGGAAATCTTTGAAGAGTTTAAAAGCAAGGAAATAGAACAACACTTCAAGTAAACAACGCGATGTTTTTCTTCTTTCTCAATTCTTCAGCTCGGAAGGAGAAATAATTTAAACTTACATCAAAAGTGAAGAAGCATCAGCAGTGGCGGCTCGTGGCTTGATGGGGTGGTAGTGCCAAAAAGTTCAGCACCAAAATACTCGAGTATAAAACGATCGTACACAAACGGTATTGTAAACAAAACTAATTCCTGTAAAACCCAACCAAGGTTAATTAGAAATACACAGCATTTGTTGTATCAATTTGAATATAAGCTTTCCATTGCGTATCTTTATTAGCATATAAGATGAAATTTAAACCCTAGGATAACTCATAGGCTCCAATTTTCATTCAAGTTGTTGCATCATTGTAAGAGGTTTGCCACCACAATGTTTACGTTGTCTGTGACATTATGCAGAATGTCGTCAGTTGGTTGGTTCTTGTGGAGTTTCTGTCACCCACAACAAGACTCTAAGCTGCTTTTTCTATTTCTATGATAATTTATTTACTGAGTCTCTTCCTTAACTAGCCTGCCTCAGTATCAGCGGATGTAAGATTCCTGTCTCTAGTCGGACTTGAATCCGTATTGTATAGTGGCGTCCGCCTGAAGACACGGAGCTCAATATATATCCACAGTATAGAAGGCTGCTTTAATCAGCTATTTGTCACTGCCGATCACCACTGCCTTTAACGAATGATTTTTTCTATTCTAAAATGACTGAAAAACTAATTTCGATTATCAATTCGCTTCGTTGATCTGATGATCAATTCGCTTCGTTGATGATTTGGCTGTGGAGCGGAAAGAGGTTAAGAAAATTCCTATCGACGGTCTTGTTAATGATTGCTAATATGAAGCCAAGAGATTACCCTTTGATACGTTAGAGTTTCACATCTGCTGTAAATAACATTTTACAAAGAGTTAACAATTAAGATTTCCTTATTTTTCATGTTACTTGTTTTTGGCTACCTCATATTAAGATCAAAGCAATACGTGTGTATTACGTACAGTACAGGGATTCCTCCAGGATTTTAGTTTGGGGGTGTAAAATCAAAATTGGGAGGGTGTAAGGGGAGTTTTGCACAGTGTTTGTCGTTTTAAACCGTATTTTTTAACATTAGGGGTGCTTTCGAGGACATGGGGATGACACCCCCCACAGGAGTGCTAGCGGAATCACTGATTACGTATATGCAGAGTATAAAGTAAAAACTACGCTTCGAAATAGGTGGGAATGTGGGATGCACCAAGTGATACATCAATTCTTTCCTAAATGATCTGCCTCCCCCCGCAAGCAAAAATTGGAATGACGCCACTGGTTAGAAATTGATACAGCTACTCTACAATTTCAACCATGAGCAAGTTCCCAATATCTGGACCTCAATCCTAATCTTCCTAATTAAGCTGTATTTTGCAAAGCATGCACATGTGTAAATATATTTCCCTGATTACTAATTTAAACGCATTTAGGTTTTCATCGGGGAAGTAGTTTTATTGAGTTTAGCCTTGCAAGGAGCTGCTTAAAACTTCATTTAATTTTGTATTATTTGACATTAACTAATTATATACTTGGTGCCCAATAGATGGCAGCAAAAACATTTGAACTTCTCGAGGTGGAAGATTTTTTTGAGTGATGGTTATTTTTGAAGAATTTTACATTGTTTTCATACAGTTTTATTATTTACAACTAATTTCATTTGTATATATTGTTTCGAAAGTATATTAAGTGTTCAAAACGTAGTAAAATAAACCATTTCATGCATGAATATTTTCATGTTTGACCGAGTCGCGAATAGCAAATCGAATACAATACAAGAAGGTAGTTCGGATAGAAATAAGTCGCCTCCCTGCCAACACGTTCTACTTATTTATGTTAAGGCTTAATTTATGTTAAAATCGTTGCATTTGGGGGGGGGGGGGGAATAGCAGTAAACTTCTACATATTCTTCGTTAATATTATTTACCTTTGTTACAAAATGTTTGTTTCTCATTACTTGAAGGAGTTTCTGTACCAAATAATCCCTCCCTCGACATGAGCCAGCCTTCAACCTGGCACAAAACTGCCGTATCTCTGAAGCTTTTTCCAAGTCATGCGCATGCGCAGAAACCATTTTTTAGACATTTGGGAGGGCCAAATTCTAGCTGGCCGCAACATGTTTCGGAGAGTAACTAATCGTCGCGTGGAACGTCACAGGTTTCATTGGAACAGGTTACAAATATAGCGAAGAACTGTGCTTGTATATGATATGAGATAATGAAATGTACAAACTTTTCTCCTTTATTCATTTGTAGTGCCATGGCACACTGGCTATATGTTTGTACAGAAATAATGCATTACGTTAAAGCAGAACAAAGTACAGACATTCAAAAACAAATTGTAAATAAAGAACTAATTTTAGAAATTGAACCAAGAAATTTTCAGTTAAAATTAACTTTCGGGTGTGAAAGTTTTAATTTAATATTATTTTTTTTACAGTGTTTAAGGCTACACACGAGTATAACGTTAATCTGATTCTACCCACAGGAGAAACAACGTACTGACCTAATTGTAAGAAATTATACCGCTATTCGTCTGGTGAGTTAGTGAAACCAGTGAAATATCGTGGAAGACTGGATGACATTGGAATTCAATTCCAGGACCTTCGATTAACGAGGCACGGACCCTTCTACTCAGCAAACACGAAAGAAATAAACCCAGTTTCAACATCAGAAGAGAGAGAACTGAATAAGATTTTTCGTTCTGTGAAATCAATCTTGATTACATTATTTTCCTGTCCTAAGAATTATTTTGAATTTCCATTATAAAATGAGTCATTCTCTATTATTAATTTGTTCTCGGAATACGTAATGTCACACACGTGGAAGATGATTCGTAGAAACATTAATTTTCGTTCGAAAATTACAATTTTCTTATAGATAAGTTTCATTTTATAGCTCTCACTAGAGACTAGTTATAAATAATTCATTCTGGCTTCGTTTGCAAAACAGTAGGAAAAAAAGCTAAGTAAACAAATCAAAGGCAAGAAATGCAACGCATTCACAGCTGAATATTAACTTTTCCGAGAAATGCAACTGGAGTGCTTACATGCGTGTGTGTTTTTTGTGTGTTCTTTATATTATTAAATATTTTTCTGTGGTAGCGCATTGAAACGAAATTCTTTTATTATTCAATCTAAAACATTTTCAATACAGAACTAATTCTAGGAAAAGAAGGTTTAATAAATATCAGAATGAAGAGCTGCAAAATGTTCCTTTTTTTTCGAACTGAGAACACTGAAGAACGTAATATAATATAAATTTAACTTTAAAAAATGCTGTATCTTATGAATCCGAGCTACAGAGAAAGAGCGCTAGATTCGAATAGTGTTAAAAGCAGTAATTTAACTGGAGTTTTCAACGTTCCTTTCTTAGTCCACTCTGAAATATCAAGATGAAAGTTATTCTTCAATGGAAGCTATAGTCGTCGAGGACTATATAAAAATGAAAGTTTATGTGCTTGTTAGTTAATACAAATCTACACGTATCAATTAACAGGTACTGGGACAGGTCATAGAGGTACTCCGAGTGCCGTAGTTGTTAGTGTTGCCAACCAATTTTAAAAATTCAAGCTTTCAAATTTCTTCCATTCAGCTGTCCATATCTGCACCAAAGGCATAAAAATTATTCTACACAGTACACAAACACTACTGGTATCCCCGTGCCCAATCACACGATTGTCAACCTATTTTAATATCTATCGGATATACTTGGCCTCACACCAACGGGTAAGTTTGTATAAAATAAAATCCACTCCTTTCCAGAAATTATAGAACTTTCAGAAATATAATGGTAATTGGAAAGATCCAATATAAGCAATGCATATATAATATGACAAAACTTGTCTGTGTTACAAAGTGACACCCCTTTCCCACTTTCCAGCACGTAATTTAAAATTCATTACCATGTTTAGTGTTGTGATTGTGTCGGCGAACTCTATAGATAGTAAAGACCATTGTTCTTTTAACGACCATCGGATTGAAATCCGGAAATCTGGCTGGCCAATAGTGTTTCATCAGAACGAACTGTGCTCTGCCAACGTTACTGTCCTAAAGGAGGAATATATATATATATATCTTATTTCATCTGTACAAGGGGAAACACAAGAAGCACAAGATATCTCAAATGTTTTTGATTGCTCTTGAAAAGGCACAGCTCACCAAATATATCTCAGAAATCTTTACGCTTCTTCCATTACACGCATTGTCTTCTTGGATACAAGACGAATAGTTGTGTGTTTCGGGTTGTAATACTTTGTTAATTTTTATATGGGCCAGTACCTAACTACTAACTTTGGACTTCGGCCCGTCACGTTTCGCCCCTTAGCTATTAAAATCCACACCCATGTCCCTGCCGGGACTCGAACCCTGGACCTTCGAGCCGTTGGCCTACTGCAGCAGACCGCAAGGCCACACGGCCGGCTGTTCCGGGTTGTGTCTTGAGATTAGTGTACTCCTACAATCGTTGCGCGAGAAAATGTTCGGTCAGTTTGTTTTCCCAATTTATTTTGCTCTAAAGTAAACTTCCTAGTTTTCCTCTTGAAACAAGCTTCTTTTTTCATTTCAAGAAAAAAAAAAAACACATCATCTCCACTACAATGTGGCTATGCTTCCCTGGCTATCACGTTTGTTTCAAGTTACTACATTAGAAGAATACGAATTTATATATATATTAGCATGCAATGTCAAGCTTCCAAGAAGGATTGGTCACAAATGTCAAGGACAAGGCTTGAAATTTTGGTAACGAAGAGAAAATAGAGGAGAAGAATCCCACCACCATCTACAACCTAAATAGGGTAACCTAAATTACATTCTCATAGCTTGACAGAGGGAAAAGCAAACAAGACTGTCGTCATGTTTCGTCTGTTTTTTAAAAAAGATCTCTCCAGTTTTTGAGCGACATTTCATTTCCTCTTTGGCACTTGTTGGTCGAGATTGGAAGCCATTAAGAGTATTCGGAAATGAAAACATGATAGACTGTTTTCAAGGGCAAAAGATGAAAAAAAAAGTCCATTTTTTCACTTTAAAAAATAAAAGGTCGAAGTGTTCTTCCTACGAGTGTTAAGATAGTATCCATTTGCAATTGTTGACATAACAGCCAATCATAGGTTTCTAAGTGGAGATATACATACGTATATACGTTTACAGCATACACCCACGAACTCTCTCTCTCTCTCTTTCTCTTATTAACGCACGTTCTCCATCATACCGTCAAAGAGTGTGACGTGTAGTCAGCCAGACGGCTCCCCATTGCTGTTTTATCCCGCTTTCGATACCGGAGTACGCTATTTATTAATTCAAGAACATCCTTAATTGCCACTACATCTTTGGGTCAGAACAGAAATTGGGATTCCCCTTAACAAATTGAATCCTAACTTTTATAGCAACAAAAAAATCGAAGTAATGTTTGGTAAAGATAAATGGAACAACTGGACAGGACACATAACAAAAAGAAACTTACGGGAGATAACTTTCCGGGATTATTTTCAAGGTATTAATCTAGTATTTGCCAAAATGAGTAAAGAAAAAAAAAACACATCACTCAGGAAATTTGGCTTCGGTACTCGAACCCAGAACTTCCAGAATACTCCCAAATGGGGTTAATGTTTACAGCAAGTAACCGAATCAAAAAACTTTTTGGATCCACTGAATGGTCAGTTGACCTGCCCTCAGAAGAGTGCTCTCCGAGTGACGTCATTCTTCAGATTTCTGACAAGATTAGTTCATAGTTGTCTGTCTGACTTACAAATGTAATTGAGATAAATAATACGCGGAAAGCATTAATGGATCCTTTCATATTGTTTGGTGACTTATTGAGACACTCGTGTCAATAAAATCAAGTTATATCGTCATATCAACTCGAATAAAACAGCATAATGCTAATTAATTAGAATTGGAACACAATAATAAATATTGTCATTCTAATTTAAATTGAATCTGTAAATTATTACTGAAGAAACAGAGCAAATACAAATAATTTTATACTTTAAACTTACGGTTGAACCAATGTCAACGTACTAAAGAAAATAACGAAGATCCAACAAAACAATCAAAATCTGAGAAGAAAATAATGAAAATCCAAGAGGAAAATAATGAAAATTTGAGAAGAAAGTAATAAAAATAAGATAAGAAAATAATGAAAATACAATAACAAAATTAAAACCTGAGAAGAAAGTACGGAAAATTTGAGAAGACAATAAGAAAATGCTAGAAGAAAATAATGGAAATCCTTGAAGAAAATACTTAAAATTCAAGAAGAATGTAACGAAAATTCAAAAAAAATAATGAAATTAAAAAAGCAATAAAAATCTGAGAAGAAAATAATGAAAATCTGAGAACAAAATAATAAAGACCTAAGAATAATGAAAATTCGAGAAGAATGTAACAAAAATTCAAGAAGAAAACAATGAAAATCCAAGAAAATAATGAAAATTTGAGAAGAAAATAATGAAAATTTGAGAAGAAAATAATGAAAACCTGAGAAGAAAATAGTGGAAATTTGACAAGAAAATAGTGGAAATTTGACAAGAAAATAATCGAAATTTGACAAGAAAATAATGGAAATTTGACAAGAAAATAATGGAA